>QANX01007726.1:0-15197 GCA_003254975.1 Ochetophila trinervis
AATATTAAAATATATTTAGACCATTCAAAAAAAAATTGCAGTAGCAAGAGAAAATCTGGTCATGTAAGTGGCACCCCCTTATCAAAATAAAAAAAAATAAAAATAAAAAAGTAGAAACCCCTTTAGAATTAATCTAAATTCCAAACTGAATTGTTGGATTTGTGTTAAGCCCAAATTCTTGTAATTAACCACAATCTAATTGAGTACTACAATTCCATAATTGATGTTTTTTTTTTTTCTTGGAGAAAAATTCTTTGTTGTTATAAAATAAAGCAATATGGAAAATATATAGAGATGTAAAGCAGAGAGAAAAATAAAGGAGAAATCATAATATTTTTAGTCATTGATTGTAGTATCTTAATCTCTCCTTATATAGATCAAGATTAGGGTTTATTAATACAACTGATATAATAGAGACCTAGTAGTATAAATTTCTTAGTAATACATAGCATTATTTATTTTAGTATCATATTTATAATATTTTTTAGTTTTTTCACTAACTATTTAGAAATTAATACATTTTCCCTACTGAAGATTACAAACTGATAGCATAAACTTGGACTAGACTCTTAACATTATAAAACATAATTGATCTTCAATGAATGACAATGGGAAGTTTAAGTAATAACTCAATTTGGTGTTTAAGCTTGAGAGGATTGGTATAACAATCATCATCCTTGTATATAACATGTGTAGCCCTTGTAAGATTCAAAACCCGCTCCAGAAGACCAAAAGCTACACTACGACTATCAATTGGCTTTTTCAGCAACTCCTGGTTTATATCTTTCCAAGCATTTTCAACTTGTTCAACCAACACTTTATTTGCTTCTTCTTCCTCAACACCATGTTGTTTCATGTAACATTCTACAGCAGATGCAATGTGTTCTCTCTTTTTCTCAAACTACATTGTGCACATATTCAAACATTTCATATATATATATATAATATTTATAGATAAAAAAACAAATTAAGCATAAATACCATTAGGGAATTGTAAATGCCATTAATTTGTTGAAATTATTTGCTAGCTAATTACCTTATGGGACACCATGTCGTTCATTAGTCTGCCAATAACTGATGAAGCTTTGATGATTTTTGGTTTATTGGAGACCCAATCAAACACCTCTTTAGTAGCAATCTTACCCATCCTGACAAACGAAGTAGTTATGACAAGAAAA
Source organism: Ochetophila trinervis (assembly GCA_003254975.1). Classification (NCBI taxonomy): domain Eukaryota; kingdom Viridiplantae; phylum Streptophyta; class Magnoliopsida; order Rosales; family Rhamnaceae; genus Ochetophila; species Ochetophila trinervis. The sequence goes on from QANX01007726.1 coordinate 1,179, forward strand.
TAAGTAGCACTCACTGACGCTACCGACATGTATTCTTCAAATGTTGGGGTGTACATATCATGCAACCAACTGGCTTCAGTGAAATAGGCTTGGACTAGTTCTTCCATCTAAACTTATTGAAAATTAAAGTTAATTTAACTCTGCTATGTTGGAACTAATAATTTATGAGAGAATATTCGAGGGTGAAGAAGGAATAATAAACTCACTGCTTTTTTTGCATAATGTACACAATATGATCTTCCTTCTTTTGTAACATGCTCTTCAATATCAATGTAAACATCTAAAATTGCCTGATATAGCACCTTCATGTAATCTGGAAGGACATCGAGGGCACTAATATTCCATCTGTGAATCAATTAACAAAAAATCACATCATTATCTTTAATGAGATGGTTTTTCTAGGTGGAATGAAAGACAAAAGTCAATTATGATTGAGCAGAAGTGTTCGACCAAAGAATTTCTACACAAAATTTGAGCTAAAAGCTTGAATTAATATAACCTTTTGATTTGTTGTGTAAAAAGCTTGAGTTCTTCATATGTTCCATGAGCGTCGTAAGTATCGTCTAAAATGGATATCATAGTAATTATTTTGGTAGCAAACTCTCTTGCAAGGGAATATTGGGGTTCAAAGTACACTCCCAGTATCCAAAAGTACAATTCCACCACTCTGTCTCTTGCATAAGGCAGCATTCTTGCAAACTTCAAGTTTTTCCACCATCTAAAGCACATTTTATAAATTAGAATCTTCTCTGTTAGAGAGAAATATAAGAAGAAATAATGATCCGATTCTTATTAGCTTAAGCTTTGGGAAAAAGTGGTAATTCAACTTGGTAACATAATCAAAGTTCCAAGAAGTTCTAGATTCAAAATTCAACAATTTTATCCCCAAGAAGCAAAAAAAAAAAAAAGAAAAGCAAAACACCATGTAAGGATCCAAAAGAGCCCATCCTACACATGAGGGGAGTGTTCAAGAAAAATATAAATTAAAAATTTTGATAGAAATAGTAGTTCAATTTAATTAAAAACATAACACAAATATGCCACTATAATATGATTTAGAAAGTTTCATACTTACCTTGTAATGTTGCTCACCTCCTGTTGATGCAGTGCTTGTAAGACCTTAAAATCCAACTCTGCCAACTTCAGCAAAGTTCCATTGTGGAAATCGTCTTTGGGGTAGACGGATATGTAATGCCTTGTCTCTAACCTTGGTAAGTTTTTACGGATGGGACGGTTCAAGGCAAACATGACCTTTTCCGAGAGGTGGGGGCTTATACTACTCACAATTGACTCAAGATGAGTGGTAGTGAAAGCTATGGCTTCATCAAGAATTTGTTCCCCATTTATGCGAAGGTGTGCAGCCTCGTAAAAACTTAGCATGCCCACTGCATCAGTCATTAAGGATGCCATAAAGTTTCCCTCTCTGTCCTTAAACTTGTTAAATACATCTGTCAAAAAGCTGTATGTTATTTGGACGTAGAGACAGAGAAACAGAGTTACCACATGAAACATAATAACCATGTTATTTGGGAGAGACAGAGAGAAAAATAGATTTACCACTTGAAACATAATAACCATGTTGCCTGAGCAAACGAAAGCAGAGAGCAATAGCATAAAGGTCATCATCATCTGTATTGACAAAGCCATTAGAGTAGTTGTGGTGCATGTTTTCTAATCTTTCATCAATCTCCCTCTCAAAGTGGTAAGAAACTCCTAAACGTTGGATGGCATCTATCAACTCCAACGTTTTCAAAGGTTTGTTTTGAGAATCCATTAGCAATTTCTTCGCTTCTTCCTTCAATTCTTCAACTTGTTGCCTCATTTTCTCAACCGAGTCCTGTAGAGGCAAACAATTTCATTCACAAACAAAAGGGAAAAAAATAATAATATCCCACATGAATATATATATATATATATAGCAAATACAAATTTATTCTTTTGTATTTTCCTGTCCCAGACTAAAAAAAAAAAAACTAGGATTCTCAGACCTGAAAACTTCTCCAATATCTAGTCCATATGTATAATATCTATATTTAAATACAGCGTAGAATTAGAAACTGTAAGTTTTGAGTAATAATATATATACCATGCAGATGCAGTGAGTGAGGAAATAATCACCCCAAATGCTGGGCTGAAAATCTGCAGAGAAACGTTCATGTTTTTGGGTTAAAACGGGATCTACTTGGACAGAGACATTTTTTTGGAGAGACATTTTTTTGAAGGTGGGGTTTGTGGAGAAAATTTTCAGTTCCAAAACAATGCAATTGGATTTTGCTATGCTATCTGACTCTTGGGGGCAAAAGCTCTTCTTATTTATATGATTTTTTTTTTTGTTTTTTTATGAAACTCTTCTACTCATATGGTTGCTCGGTGCACATTTAGGATATATTATTTAAATGGTACTTGAGCCATAATTGTTTAATTAATTCAAAATCTTTAGCGATAACGTCAGTTGACGATACGACAAATTTATGATTTGTAAATCATGAGGCGAATTCAAATTGAAGTGAATGGTACAAATTTATTAAGTTCAAACATAGGAAATTGGCGTGAATTTTTATCCCTCAGTGACAAATAGCTGGTGACAAATCTATAAGGGAAGAAGATTCCATCCAAATCTAGTTGAATCTAAGATTTGAAAAAGCATTTTCAATATTTTTTTTTATCAGATCAAACCAACTACATGGAGGCCAACAAATAAGTTTTTTTTTCCCTTGATTTTGTTTGATCAAATACTTCTAAATGCTATAAATTTTAAAAATATATTCAAAAAAATAAAAAATAACCAAAAAATTTTACTAAAACATAAAAGATTGTTGTGTTTTGTATAACATTATTATTTTTTTTGGTTTTTTTGCACTTATAATCATTTATGTTTAGGGTTCTTTACAGACTGAGCTTTTATGTTTATTTTTTGGCAGTATTGGTCTCATATGTTGACAAAATTAACATTTACTAGTCATTTTCATGATTCCGTTTATATTATGTTAGTTTACTCCATGTGCAGGGCAAATGTCAGGGGCAAACATGTCATTTTAAAAATTCTTCTTCTCTTTTCTTCCCTCTTCTGCCCTCTGCATATAGGAAAAAATCATCTGTTTGACCCCCGATTCAGTATAACAAATGTCAAATATTTTATCCATTTCCCCGTCAAAAATTTGAGTAAGTCCCCAAATGAGCAGTATTCTTCTTCTCAACACCTACACTTTCACTTCCCGTCTTCCCAACCTTCATTTCCCATCTCCCAAGCTCCACAACGACGATGTTCTCATCGTCCACACCGTAGGATTCTGTCATGTGATTTTTTTCTATTTACAGAGGACGGAGGAGGGAGGAAAAGAGAATGAGAATTTTCAAAATAGCATGTTTGCCCCTGGCATGTGACGTGCACATGGAGTAAATTAACATAATACAAACGAAATCATAAAAAGGACTAGTGAATGCTAATTTTGTCAACATATAGGACCAAACTGCCAAAAAATAAACATAAAGGCTAAGTCTGCAAAGAACCTTAAACATAAAAGATTATAGGTGCAAAAAAAACTTTCTTTTTTTACCCAATAGTTCTAAATTCTATAAAATCCAAAGATAAACAGTTTTCTTTTTAAAAAAATTCAATTATAAAAATAAAATGTTTTTATTAGAGAGTTTATGGAGCCCAACGTTTAGATTTTATAATAAATACCTATATATATATATATATATATATATATTAGGAACTTGGACTTTGTTTAAAAATTTAGACTTTGATCATGAAGGCAGCACTACGCCAAAAATCTTAATCGGCAACACTAAATGCGCGACGAAACAAAAAATTTGCGTCGCGATAAAGTAACGGCGACACAAATATAGTGCGTCGCCTTTATTTGAACAAAATAGTGACGCACCCACGTCGCTAAAATGTGCGTGAAATCAACTGTCGCGACGCGCGATCGAAAACTGTCGCGAAATATGTGGCGTGAAGCATATTCGGCGACACAAAATCGACAAGTGTCGCGAAAAATAAGCGCGCCAAATACATTTCGCGACAGGCATTCCACAAGTGTCGCCGAAAATCTGCCCGCCAAATACATTTGCGACGGGCATTAATAACGCGTCGCGGAAAATATACGCGGCAATCACATTCAGCGACACCCATTGGAGCAGGTGTCGCGAAATAGTTGCGTGCCAACACCTACCACATACAATTATTTCACAATACCAAAATATAATCAATTCACACCTACCATTCTGTATCTATAAATACGTATCAATATTATGAAAAAAAATCATCTATTACTATAAAAGAAACAATCATCCAAAAAAAAAAATCATACATATGCATAAATATTCTTACGTTTTTTTTCTTCGATTTAGCTGAAACTATTTCAAAATATATGGAAATTTCAAAAAAGTTTTGACCAGCTCTCCTTTTATATGATCGACCAGCTACAAATCGTCGATCCATACGCTTCAGTTACTTCACCTTCATACATATTAAAGGTTTCATTCTATCTTCTAATCAACTGATCATCTATTATTGTAAAAGAAATAATTTTCAGAAAATTTAAATAAATAAAATGTTATTGGCGACGCATGCGTCGCCCATAAATTTACAATGGCGACGCTAGCGTCGCCATTAAGTTTAAACTAGCTTTTACGTTCACTTCCGTATTTAATTCCAATTTAAATTCAAATGGCCCCTTGGCCATTTGTCTACCAACTTGTAATGAATGCCTCATTTAATGTCCATCCACCCCTTTATAGTTGCAATAAATTAAATTTATATTTAACGTTTTTTTTTTTAACATTGTATTAATTTTACGTTATTAATTTAGTTTTAGTTTCTCCATTTATATAACATTTTTCCATGCGCAGAAACATCATTGAACTTACAAACTCAACCAAAGTTGCACGGTGCAATTAAGTTTACATGTAAACTCGAATTTCATATTATTTAAACGTTTAATACGCAATATTGCTGCATACTTGTGTTTATGTTTTGTAATATTTTATTCTCGTTTGTTTTTTGGTTACTTTCATACGCTGATGCAGTACAAAGATTACTACATTAGTTACTCAAATAATATTATGTCGAATGGATAAGTCATGGATATATTCGGATAGACGATCCACACGTTTTGCCAAAGGTGTGGACAAATTTTTAGAATTTGCGACGAAAAATGTAAGTGATCGTAATGCCGTTCGGTGTCCTTGCATGAAATGTGGCAATATGACATTGCATTCTATGAAGGACATAAAAGGTCATATATATTGGAACGGATTTGATAGCAATTATATGCAATGGGTTTGGCACGGTGAATCTTCCTACCAGTCAGCTGGTGGCGAGACGTCTTCACAGTTTGTTAATCAAGATTTAGAGTTCGATGAAGAGGACAGCGATAGCGAAGAAGATGTGGCGTACAACAACATCAAAATGACTCGGGATGCCTTCGATAATATGCATTCAGATATTCCCAAAAATCCTGATCATTTTGCAAGTCTGTTGGAAGAGGCAGAGAAACCTCTGTTTCCAGGATGCACAAAATTTACCAAATTATCGGCTGTTGTTAAATTATATAACTTGAAGGGTAGATATGGGCATTCTGACAAGAGCTTTGATGCACTGCTGAAGTTGTTATCTGAGATGCTGCCACCCGATAATGTCTTGCCAACTTCTATTTACTATGTTAAAAAGACATTAACTGCTTTGGGAATGAAGTACGAGAAGATACACGCATGCCCCGAAAATTGTATTTTGTTTAGAAAACAGTTTGCGGATCATAAAATATGTCCTAAATGTGGGTCATCCAGATGGAAAATTGGAGAAGATAACACAATTACAAAAATCCCATCGAAGGTTTTATGGTATTTTCCACTGGTTCCACGTTTTAGAAGAATGTTCCATAGTGTTTCGACCGCTAAGTATTTGCAGTGGCATGCAAATGAGAGAAAGACTGTACGAGGCAAAATGCAGCACCCAGCGGATGCTCCAGCATGGAAATTGGTAGACCGTAATTGGCCAGACTTCGCCGCAGAAGTTAGAAACCTTAGACTCGGTATTGCAGCCGATGGAATGAACCCGCACAGTTTACAGAGTAGTGTCTACAGTGTTTGGCCTGTTATCAGTGTCGTGTATAATCTTCCTCCCTGGTTGTGCATGAAGCGAAAATTCATGATGTTGACTCTTCTAATATCTGGACCTAAACAGCCTGGCAACCGTATCGATGTATATCTGGAGCCTTTAATCGAAGAATTGAAATTGTTGTGGGACGAGGGCATTGAAGCTTTTGATGCTTATCGTAAAGAGGAATTCACTTTACAGGCAGTGCTGCTATGGACAATAAATGATTTTCACGCTTATGGCAACTTAGCCGGTCATGCAACGAAGGGATACCATGCATGTCCAATTTGCAGTCATAACACTTTTGCTATTCGCTTGCAACATGGTCGGAAAATGAGTTTCGTTGGGCATAGAAGATTCCTGCCTCATAATCATCCATACCGAAAGCAAAAAAAGACTTTTAATGGGTTTCAAGAATTTGGAGAACCTCCGATACCATTGACTGGTGAGGAAATTTTGGAAAAGCTTAATGCTTGTAGTTTTGACGACACAGGGAGAGGTCCAAATTTTTGCGGATATGAGGTTGAACACTGTTGGAAAAAGAAGTCAATATTTTTTGAATTACAGTACTGGAAATATCTCCATATATGACACAACTTGGATGTCATGCATATGAGAAAAATGTTTGCGAAAGTATAATAGGTACATTGCTTAATATTCCAGGTAAAACGAAAGATGGAATAAATGCGAGGCTGGATTTAGTGGATATGGGCCTTCGGCTTGAATTGGCTCCGTCGGTACATGGAGCACGAACTTTTTTGCCTCCTGCATGTTATATGTTATCCAACAAGAGAAACATAAATTTTGTCGTTGTTTGGCAAAGCTAAAAGTTCCTGATGGTTATTCATCAAATTTTCGTAATATTGTGAGAATGGATGACTTGAAGCTTGTAGGGATGAAGTCCCATGATAATCACACGTTGATGCAGCAACTATTGCCCCTTGCAATACGTCCGGTGCTTCCTACAAACGTGCGAGCTGCAATTGCTAGATTTTGTTTTTTCTTTAATTCAATATGTAAAAAATCAATCGAGACTGCATCCCTTGATGCCATACATAGTGATCTTGTGAGGACATTGTGCATGCTGGAAAAGTTCTTTCCACCATCATTTTTTGATGTAATGGTTCATTTAACCGTGCACCTTGTACGAGAAGTTCGATTGTGTGGACCAGTGCATTTCAGATGGATGTACCCATTTAAGAGGTACATGAAAATATTGAAGAGTTATGTTCGCAACAAAAACCGACCAGAAGGTTGCATTGCTGAGAGTTATGTAGCTGAAGAAGCAATCGAGTTTTGTAGTGAGTACCAACGAGGGTTAGACGCAATTGGGAACCCTATTGGCAGATATCAAAGGCTGATTGACAGTGAGGATGTCGGTGCCCCTATTAAAGGTGGAAAGATGTACCAAATTGATCAAAAGCTTTGGGAGCAAGTCCATATGACCGTTCTTTCAAATTCCCCGGAGGTGGAGGCATATAGGAGGTATGGATTTTTATTGTCAATATCTATTGCATATTGCACGTACATACATATATGCATGAATATACGGTTTTCATATTTTGTGTCTTATGTGTGTTGTTAGTTTTCATTTGGAAGCCTTAAAAGCCGATAAAAGAAACAGAGGAAAGAGGGCAAAATGGATTCAAGACGAGCACAACCGCACATTTATGTATTGGTTGCGTGATAAGGTATAGCTAATTTAAAATACATCTTTTAATTGTTTGGTGAATGTCCAAATTGGACACACTTAATTTATTTATTAATGCTCCTCAATATTATAATTACTTCCAAATTCTTTGCATTAATAGGTTGACGCCGAGCGATGTAAGTCGAATTGTAATGTGGATGACACATTGAGGTGGCTTGCACACGGTCCACAATGGGTGGTAACGAAGCATGAAGGGTATGTCATTAAAGGGGTTTGTTTCAACATTGTGGAAAGGGACAATAAACGTGTCACACAAAACAGTGGAGTGAAGATAGTAGCCCAAGGTATGCATTATGCAACAGCAAAAGACAATAATCCTATTTTAGCGAATATGACTTACTATGGTAAAGTAAGAGAAATTTGGGATGTCAATTACGTTGGTTTCCGCGTCATTGCTTTCATGTGTGATTGGGTTGACAGTAGTACGGGTGTGAAAACTGATGATTTAGGCTTTACATGTGTCAACTTTAATAAGTTAGGTCACATATCAGAACCATTCATCATGGCCTCACAAGCGCAGCAAGTTTTTTACGTCGAGGATCAGGTTGATCCACGTTGGTCAGTAGTGCTATCTCCACCACAACGTGATGTATTTGTTGATGAAAACGAAGACGATGAAAACGAAGACGCTCTCATGGATCATAACCCATTTTCTGATCGTCTCCCTTGTGTGGAGCACGACATTGATGTTAACAGTGACGAAGACAGGGACGAAGTTTATATTCGTGAAGATTGTGAAGGGATGTGGCTATGATAATTATATGTAATTTAATTATGTTTATATTCGGCCACCAATGATAAGGTATATTTATGTTTATATGTTACTGAATTATGATTGACATTGAATTTTTGAACAATAAACAATGCAAAAAAATAAATAAAAAGTATTACCGTATGTATACATATATAATTTGTACTCTTCATCTACAATATATAATCTTAACACTTAAAATGTAAACGAAAGGAAATGCATTATGTATACATATATCAAATTATACAAAAAGCAAAAAAAAAAAAAAAACCGAAATTAGGGCTATTGGCGACGCCAGCGTCGCCTATACTGTATTATTGGTGACGCTGGTGTCGCCAATACTGAATTATTGGTGACGCCAGCGTCGCATTTAGTGACTTTTTTTTTTTTTAATTCTCAAGTAATTTGTACTCTTCATCTACAATATATGATGTTAACACTTAAAATGTGTACGAAAGGAAATGCATTATGTTGTCATATATCAAATTATACAAAAAGCAAAAAAAAAAAAAAAACAGAACTTAGGGCTATTGGCGACGCCAGCGTAGCCTATACTGTGTTATTGGCGACGCTGGTGTCGCCAATACTGAATTGTTGGTGATGCCAGCGTCGCCTATAGTGACTTTTTATTTTTTTTTTAATTCTCAAGTAATTTGTACTCTTCATCTACAATATATCATATTAACACTTAAAATGTGTACGAAAGGAAATGCATTATGTTGTCATATATAACATATCCATTATACAATTTGTCACAAAATTTTTATTAGCTATGCAAACAAAGTATAGATATTGCATACAAATTCTTTAAAGCTATTACATATATATGTCAATTTACATGCATGCATAATTGACATAATTGTTGTACGTGTTCAGTATGCACTATACATATATATTTATGTTTACATGATGATACCATATATGATTGATTTTACATTAATTTGTCAACAATAATGTGAACTACTTATAAGAAAAAAAAAACAGAAATTGGGCTATTGGCGACGCCAGCGTCACCTATACTGTGTTATTGGCGACGCTGGTGTCGCCAATACTGAATTATTGGTGACGCCAGCGTCGCCTTTAGTGACTTTTTTTTTTTTTTAATTCTCAAGTAATTTGTACTCTTCATCTACAATATATCATATTAACACTTAAAATGTGTACGAAAGGAAATGCATTATATTGTCATATATCAAATTATACAAAAAGCAAAAAAAAAAAAATTAAAAAACCGATTTTAGGGATATTGGCGACGCAAGTGTCGCCAATACTGTATTATGGGCGACACTTGTGTCGCCTATAGTATGCATGGAGAACCGGTGAACTATTTATTAGTTTGGTGAAAATTTATGGCGGGACAACTTCCCACCAACCCAAAATTTATGGCAAGCTCTCTCCCCACTTCCCCTCCCATCTAACCGGCCCCATTATTTCCTCTTCCTCTCTACCTATCTCCCCACCGGAGTCAAACAAGCCGCCGCCGCTGTTACCGCCGTCTTCCTCTCAAACTCTCTCCCCGCCGGACTGTTGAGCTCCATTACCGCCGCCGCCGCCGCCGCAGCCACTGCTGGACTTTCTTCCTCTCAAACTCTCTCCCCGCCGGACTGTTGGGCTCCATTACCGCCGCCGCCGCCGCCACTGCTGGACTTTCTTCCTCTCAAAGCCTCTCCCCGCCGGACTGTTCGGCTCCATTACCGCCGCCGCCTGCCTCAAACGAGTATGCAACTCTCATGTCCAATTAGTTGACCAAATTGTTGTTAATATATTTGCTAAAAGATGGATAAATTTAAATAATTTTAGAATAAATTAAATATTGTATTTAATATGACTCTTTGTATGTTTATTGAATGTATATAAAGGGATGTTGTATACGTACGGTTTTGAGTGTTTGGATTTTTATGATATAATTGATTGGAATAAATTAAATAAATCCTATGAGTTTTGTTGTCATACCATGATAAATCCGGTTTTGAGTGTTTTGTTATTATAGTGGATATGGATACAAATGTATACGGATGGACAATATATAGATGAGCATGAAAATGTGGATAAAAACATAAGGATAGGCGACGCATTTAAATTTTCCAACGGGTCAATATATAATTTGGTCAATTCATTCATTAAATTAAAATGTAACCAATAGTATGTGAGTTAGGACATCAACAACTATATATTTAATTAGGCGACACATTTAAATTAAAAGGCGACATATGTACTATGATAAAAGTTTATAAGCAATAGGCGACACATTTAAATTAAAAGGCGACATATGTACTGTGATAAAAGTTTATAAGCAATAGGCGACGCATTTAAATTAGGACCGTTTTACATAGTATGCATGGTTCCACGAATTTATTGATATGTTGTGTGTTACAGATTAATGGATCCGAATCAGGATGATATTACTCTTCCTCCCGATGAGCCGTTATCCACAGAGGATGAAGCCGGTGCAAGTGTTCCAATTCCTAAGCGGAAAGGTCGAGGACCTACAACGTTAGAAGAGTTTAGAAAGGAGGCCGACGCAAAGCAGTTGAACATACAGTTCAATGAGCATGGAGCTCCCCTAAACAAGGAAGCTGTGAGGATGGTCAACTTGATGGGCTCAATCACTCGTTCAACGGTACCAATTTCCATTAAAACATGGAACGATGTGTCTCCAGCACTGAAAGATAACCTATGGCTTGCATTAAAGGTAATATACCATGGCATATATAACCCTAAACCGAATTGCATTATAGAGTTATTTACTAAATGCTACATTGATGTTGTTGTAGGGTTATTCGAAGAAAGATGACTCTCATAAGGACCACACTCTTAGAAGTTGCGCTGGGAAGTGGAAGAGGTTTAAGCACAAACTGTTTGAGAAGTATATGACCCCATACTTGAATGACCCCCAGCTATTCAAGCACCCACCGACTGACAAGTATTCTTTCATCAAACAAGAAGACTGAGATTTATTTCTCAGCCACAGGCTTGGTGAAGACTTCAAGGTAAAAAAAAAAAAAAAATTGGTATAGAATTTAATTATATATGAATGCATGTGTCAAACATATTTAATAGAACATTAATTCATATTAAAATATATTATGTCAACAATAATTACAGAAGTTAAATGCGGATCGGAAGAAAGTACGGCAAGGCAACAAATATCCCCATCGACTTGGATGTAGAGGATATCCGCGTTTGGAGGTGCAGATGGTACGTAATATGTATGGCATATATGTATACATGCATGCACACACTATAAGAGTAAGTTTAATTTAATTATCGAATATTTACTAGGTCCATATGTTTAATGCATGTATAAATTTGCAGCAAGCTGAGATAGGCACCACCGAACCGATCGAGCGCGCAGAGCTATGGATCAGTGCAAGAACGAAGAAAGATGGACGGGTAGATAATCCGGAGGTTCAGTCAATTGAGAACAATACTCTTTCCCAAGAGAGAGATTTAGCTACTCATAATCTCTTTTCTTTGTTGTTTTTGCTCTTAAAACGGCTACCCTATTACAAGATAACTTAAACCTATTTAAACTAAAAACCTAGGGCTACAAAACACACAAAAACGTGCCTAAACGGACCAACTTCGCGCCCATCCAGGCGCCTGGGCACTGCACTTGGGCTGCACTGCCTTGCTGCCAACGTCCAGTTAATTACGGTTTTGCCACTGCTTCTTCAGTTTTCTGTTTAATTACGATTTTGCCACTGTTTCTTCATTTTTCATCACTTTAAGCTCAAATCCACCTAAAACATAGAAAAATATAAATTAATCCATTTTAAGTGAATAAAACATGCTCAAATCAAGTATTAAGGTATATAAAATATATATAAATTGCATCCCATCAGTCGGCTTCGAGGAAAGGGACAAGGGTACACGGTCAAGAATTTTTTCAAAACACCGTGGCGAAGCACGCAAAAAAACAAGAAGGAACTCGATGTAGATGCAAATATCCAAAGGCAGAATGCGAGGATAGAGAAATTGGAGCAAGTTTTGAGTAGTCTATTTGATGTTGTCCGCAAGAAAGGAGCAGTGGACGACGTATGTGATCTCGCTGCTGCATGCGGCCTTGACATACCACCGCAGTCACCCACACAAGGATCATGTCATGCAGCAGATCATTCGAGCGGTGATCGCACCGAGGTACGTGTACCATTATAAACATTAAATTCTTACTATATATTCTTAATTTTTATTGTTATAACCCGATGACATTTTCCAACATGTATTTGAAATGCAGGATATTGTATTTGAGCTTGCGCAAGGGACACAAGATAAAGTTGTGGCAAGGGACAAGGGTACACGGTCAAGAATTTTTTCAAAACACCGTGGCGAAGCACGCAAAAAAACAAGAAGGAACTCGATGTAGATGCAAATATCCAAAGGCAGAATGCGAGGATAGAGAAATTGGAGCAAGTTTTGAGTAGTCTATTTGATGTTGTCCGCAAGAAAGGAGCAGTGGACGACGTATGTGATCTCGCTGCTGCATGCGGCCTTGACATACCACCGCAGTCACCCACACAAGGATCATGTCATGCAGCAGATCATTCGAGCGGTGATCGCACCGAGGTACGTGTACCATTATAAACATTAAATTCTTACTATATATTCTTAATTTTTATTGTTATAACCCGATGACATTTTCCAACATGTATTTGAAATGCAGGATATTGTATTTGAGCTTGCGCAAGGGACACAAGATAAAGTTGTGGCAACAGGGACGTTGACAGCCAATAGTTCAGTTTGTCATGGTATAGAGTTGGGACCGGACAACGTTAGAGTCTCACTGAATGAAGCGATTGATCTTACTGCATTGTTACCTGTACCCTCTTTTGACGTGCTATATGTTAAAGAGGCAGAAGGATCATTCGTGGCGTGGCCCCATCATCTTGTTATTCTGCCATCCGATGAGGTATCTAATATTTCTATATAAATTCAAAACCGACTTGTTATGTTTCCATATATATGTTAGCTAATTTGTGATACGTACTAAGATGTTTTTTCTTATTTTGGTTTCAGGATTTTGGGAAAAGGAGAAAATCAAAGGGCAAACACGTGGTTGATGTAGGATCAAATGGCTCACATAGGTCCCAACCACTAGAGGACGAGCCGGCAGATCTTGCTGCAGCTGATGAAGTTGACGCTGCCGGCTCATACAACCTTATCCCTGCACTTGTAGAGTTGTTAAGGCGCGTCGACCCTTTTGACATGTATCACATGTGGATGACCTCTTTGCCACCGACAGTTGTGGGCCACGAAGTCATGATATCAATTTCGAAGAAAGATATAATTGATTTTTGTTACATGCTGGAGTTGCAACAGTCTTACATTTTGTTCTACATAAGGTATGTAATTCCAACTTTATTGCAAAAATTGAAAAATATTTTATTGCTATATTTGTTACATACAACTAATTATGTAAATGATGATTCACTGCTTAGGCATTTAGATTCCCGA
>QANX01007726.1:15687-25789 GCA_003254975.1 Ochetophila trinervis
TATTACTTACCTATTTAATATAATGATTAACTTGTTTTTTTGTATCACTTTTGTATAGACGATAAAACAACCAGGAAATACCGAATGCGGATATTATGTGATGATGATCATGCGGGACATTATAGTAAATAATGTTGCTCGAGAAAATTTGGCGGACATGGTAATCAAAATTATGCTATTTTTACACTCAGTAAGAATGTATATTATTAGTTAATACTTTTTTTAATTACTTGCATGTTTGGTATGTATGTGCAGTTCCAAGATAGTGCTTGGACCCAGCAATATGTTGACCATTTTAGAGCCGAATGGACAGCTGCTCTACTCCCACTCATATCGTAGTAAGTTATATATATATATATAGTACGTAGTTCCACTTGTATATACATACTTTTACATTACAAAACAATGTCACATTTAATTATAATACTTATGGAAATATTTAACTGCTTGTAATTCTGTTGTTCGCATTATTTGTACATATATATGTAATTTTGTTGTTTGCATTGTTTGAAAATATTTCTTTTTTCTTATATAATTTGTTATATCACTAGCTTGCCTACTGATTCTCATTTTTACTAAATTTACGTCCATCATTCTATTGCTTATAATACATAATTCCATTTAAATTTGTTTAACTTTAATTATTTATATTTATACATTTAAATTTCTAATATTCAAATAAGATTTAAAAAATCGTTTAATTAGTCAGTAAAAATAAATTTGAATTATCCGGCGACGTCTTAAATAGGGATTTGCTACGGTTTTAAAACAATTGTCTAATTAGTGACAAATTGCGTTGCCAATAATTTTTGCAAAAAATGGTTAAGAAAAAAGGCGACCCGAGCGTCTTCGATTGTAGGAGAAAAAGCGACGCGAGCGTCTCCGATTGTAGGATAAAAGGCGACACGTGCGTCTCCGATTGTAGGAAAATAGGCGACGCACGCGTCTCCGATTATAGGAGAAAAGGCGAAGCTAGCGTCTCCGATTATATGAAAAAAAGCGACGCTAGCGTCTCCGATTATATGAAAAAAGGCAACGCACGCGTCTCCGATTCTAGGCCAAAAGTGCGCATAAACAATGAGAAACGGAGACACTTGCGTCGCCGATTTGATGAAGATACTGCGACACTTGCGTCGCGAATGTATAAAGGTTATCAGCGACGCTACGCGTCGCCTTAATCCTTATTTTACGGCGACGCAATTTGGACGTCGCTAATGTTTTTGTACTTTCGGCGACTCCCCTTTCCGCGACACATGAATTTACGTCGCCGTTTACAATTAGCGACGCTAGTTTTGCATCGCCTATTAGGGTTTTTGGCGTAGTGCTTCATCATTGCAGGATACTAGAAAACTTGGCCTGGGCTTATCTGCAGCAGAATAATTATAGAAATGCTGAAGAAGAGTACAGGCAAGATTTTGTCATACTTTCTTTTAAGACCTAAATATTACATAATCTGTATACATACTATTGAGTCTGAAGAAAAGCTGCTTAACTTGTTCCACATTTAATAATTTCTTTCAGGAAAGCTTTGTTGCTGGAACCAGATCCAAATAAACAATGCAACTTGGCAATCTGCTTAATGTATATGAACAGACTGACAGAAGCAAAATCACTGCTTCAAGCTGTTAGAGCTTCATCAGGTAATAAACCGATGGATGAATCATATGCTAAGTCCTATGAACGTGCCCACCAGATGCTGACTGAATTAGATAAAAAATTATTGCGAAAACCAATTAGAAATGACGAAGATAGCTGTAAAGAAACTTCAAGATCTTTAACATTTCCTGTCAACACAAACTTGAAAGATGATGAGTGCTTCAAAAATGGAGGGCAGCATCATGTTTCTGGGTACACAGCTCCCATAAGGTGGGAAAACAACAGACATGGATAAGATACTTTTCTGTAGGCTGAACAGCGTAGGCAATATTATTTTGCTAACCACCTTGAGAACTAGGAAAGCATATATGGTCATGAAAATAATAATAGGAGATGCAAATCATCCAAAGTGGGAAGTACTTCGAGGTATTCTTAACAGAGTATGTCTCTTTGTAAATGGAAGCAAAATTCCTTTGAAAACTCAGATGAAAGTAGGTCTGGGTTTCCCGGTGTCAAACAAAATTGGGTTCATACAGTTGGAACGGAATCAAGCCCTCTATATAGAAAAACATATTGTTCTCCAGCTCTTTCTAGTCGAAGTTTGAGATCTCTGCTTACACAGCCAAGATGTCCATGGGGGTTTACTGATGGAGATCAGAGAGCAGGACCATGGGAAAATGATGTCGTTAGCAAGTCGAATGAAAATTTCACATACAGGCAACCAATGAAAACTGGAAATCTTCAAGCACATGCGGGTAGAAATTTGAATGAAGCTGGAAAGTCAGAAGTGGCATTGAGAAATTTGGAATGTAGCTTGCCTGCACCATTTAGTGGAGATAGGAGGAGAAGGCCATGGGGCGATTTTGCTCATGCCAAAAGTGATGCAGCTGTACAACCTGTTCCAAAGCCCCTAGTTTCAATGGGGAATAGTGGATATCAACAATTAAAACGTACGGAAGCTTCAAAAAATGTATTCAATGGGACTTGGAGGGTGAATGGTGCTTGGGAAAATAGTAGTCCGGTGAATTCTGCAAGCAATTACAGTAATTTAAGTAGAAAATTGACTGTAGAGCCACCAATGCCTGTTGATAATGCTACAGCATCGGTAACTTCCACTCAAGGGGGACAGAATTGGAGATTTGATACACCTGTTTCAGGCAGCAAAACTCTTAAGGAAGAATGCTCAGGGGAGAAAAGCCCATGTGAGGCAGATAACCTCCACCACCTAGACACCGAAAATTCACATCCAACCAAGGATTCTTCATTGCGTTTTAAAAAAAAGAGCTGGTCAGATATGGTTGAAGAAGAAGAACAATTACTGTTAAGTGGAGGAGCAGCTGAGTATCTTGATGGCTGGAGCAGTGAAGAAGAGTTTAATAATGAGAATTTGAACTCCAATATAATGGATGAATGTCCTCGCTTACTGAATAGAAAACTGCATTGAATTTGAGCATATCAATTGGGAATCGGGGCCTCAAAGTCATATTGTTAGTTGGAGGTTTCTTTATAGTTCAGTCTTTTGTTTCCAGCTCAGTGTTAATTAATTCAACCATTGTACATCTTCGAAGATCTGTATAGTGTGAAAATATTATTTGATTGATGTTGTATACAATTATTGGATGCCCCAATTCTATATATTGAAGCAAGCATTAACCACCTGCAGGAACAATTAAATCAACAGGGGAATAACCAGCAGAGTCCCTTTTTGTTTTTTAATCCAATTTTTGGGATGATAAGTTAATATAGATGGTTGCTTTTGTTGCATTTGTGCATGCAAAAGATTAAAAGAGATTAAAGAATGACGATTTCATTGTTAGAATTGGGCAAAGACGAAGCAACTAACAAAGATTCTAACATGTGATATATATTAAGCGTATGTTTATACGTTTTGGCAAACTGTATTTAAAGCTTGCAAACATGTTTCGTTGAGTTTAAACGTGTGCTACTCATCGTTTGTTTAAATGATTTATTATTATTATTTTTTTAAATATATAAAGTGTATTGTGTATTTTGACATATCACATATGCATTTGAACTAAATACATAATAGCATTTCTAATGAAATGTGGATTGTTAAAATTAATATGTCAAATAAGCATATATAGATATTAGTTTGAAAAAATGTTCTCCAATGGAAATGTCTATAATGAATGTCGAGCTGACGTGTCATTGACATTGTCAANTTATGTACGAACTTTTTAAATGTTAATGTCAGAAGTGTCTTTGTGAATAAATATGTAGGATTGTCACTAGAACGAAGATGATGAAAATCAATGATTTTATTTGCAATAAGTTGGGAAAAATATTTAGTTCTGCAGCTGCTTTTAACTTGAGTAATGAACCAATTCTCTTATCGATGGATAATCGACATTTTCTTCCTATATGTTGAATTACAAATCTTAATCATACACATTCTCTGCTTGCTTCATTGAGTGTTATAAGTTTTGCATGATTTGAAGAAGTTGTCATAGATGTTTGCTTTGTTGCTGTGAAATTGCATTATCATTACATAAAGATATATATACAGTCTAAGGATAACTTTGATGTGGATCAAACAAATATCCTGCAATTGTAAAACTAATAAACTCTGTTTTTTTATCCATTATGATAAAATAGTCTCATGTCAATTCTTTTCTGAAAATAACAAAAAATATATTTGATACTATTATAATATTGTTGTGTAAGGGACGAACTGTATCTTGCTAATTAATTAACAAAATAAGCTATATCAGATCGAGTATTATTAAAGCTCTTATAGCACTATGGTATTTCAGGACATAAACTTCTTCATTATCTTTTCGTATTTGAAAATGGTCTTTTATCACATCAAGTGACTTAACAAGTATTGAGGTTCTCAATGGATAAGTTTTATCCATGTTAAATTGTTTAAGAACATTTTCTATATAAGTTGACTGGTAGATAAATATCTCTTTAGATAAATGCTCAATCTGCAAACTGAGATAAAATTTTATCCTGCCAAACTTTTACATTTCGAAGTTTTTCATTGCTTTTAGAAGTTTATTAGGATTTTCAATAATATTTAAATCATCAACATAAACAGCAATAATAACCAATATAGATTCTAACTTAATGAAAATACATGAACAAATGAGATCCTTCACATAACTTTTTTTTTTTTTAAAGATATTCACCTAAGCGATTAAACCACATACACTCATATTATTTTAAACCATATAAAGATCTTTGTAACCTGATAGAATGTATCATTCGGGATTTTGATTCTGGAAGTTTTAGCTTTTTAGGAATTTTTATGAAAATGTCAATGATCCATATAAATATGCAGTTACAACATCCATGAGATGCATATCCAGTCTTTCAGATGCTGTCAAACTAATTAGAATAACGTCTTTTAATAAATACTACCTTGTCTATGTGAGAAATTTTAAACTACAAGTCGAAGTTTATAATTTACAATTTTATTTTATTTGTATTTCGGTTACGCACAAAAATATATTTGTATCCTATAGGTTTAACTTCTTTAGATGTTTGAACTATAAGTCCAAAAATATCACGTTTAGTAAGCGAATCGAGTTCTACTTGAATTGCATTTTTTTATTTTTGCTTATAAGTTTTACATATGCACTCCTCAACTGATTTTGATTATTGATTTTTGTTTTCATTCATAACTTCAATGGGCCACATAATATAAACATATGTAATCGATCGTTGTGTTATTATGATTCTTTTATTATTCAGTGGAAATATAACTTAATGAGATGATGATATCTTCAATATTTTCAAGTGCTTCATTTGTCTTACAAATTTTTTATTAAAAATATTATGAGTCTTTTTTGGGACGTCAACCTCTTATATTATGTCATCAAGTATATTAGTTTCTATTCTTTTTCAAGAGGCTTTATTTTCGAAAACAATAAGTCTATTCTGCTTCATGCATATCGTAGATTTACTTGTGACTTATTCAACAAGAACATCAATTTTTGCATGAGCATTTATAGCTGGTATGTGTAATTTAGTCACATTTTTTGTATCAGTGAATGCATCTTATAAATGATTAGCTAGTCTTTGTAAATGTATATTTTTTTAAATTTCCAGTTCATATTGATTTGTACAAGGATTATAAAAAAATAGAGATGATGCATTCCAAGTGATCTCTTTATCTAGCTTTTTTTTGTCTCCCTATAATGTTGGAAAAATTATTTTGTCAAAATAACAATCAGCAAATCGAGCACTAAAATATCACTTGTCTAGGGTTCAAGATATTTTATAATGATTGAAGATTCGTAACCAATATATATATATATATATATATATATCATTTTGTCTTTGTGGACCCATCTTAGTGCTTTGTGCTGGGACAATAAGAATATATGTTAATCAATCAAATGTTCGAAAATGAAAAATATTTAGCTTTTTTTCAGCCAATTGTAATGGAGAATATTTATGTTAACATGTTGGTCTAATGCGTATTAGTGATGCTGCATGCAAAGTGCATGCATCCATGCAGAATTAGGGAGCTTTATGCACAATTGCATTTTTCTTAACTTCTTCCTCCCTTGCAAGAACACACTCCAGATTCCTTAAATTCATTATTTCTGAAAAAATGCAGGTATGAAGTTCAAGTAAAGGTTATACAAAGGGTCAAAATATACTCAAAACACCATATACAAGCCAACAGTCCATTCCATTTCTCAACTTCTAATAATATTTGGGAAATATCTAAACCTGTTTGAGCTGCTTCCAAAAGCATCTCTTCCTGGGCCATCCTCTGCTCTTCACCGTCCTTTTCTCTCTTTATTGGTTGTTACAAAATGAACTGACTTTGAATACAAATTTGTTTCATAGCACTCCTCCATAGTTGAAAAAACTGCTTGCATGCATATCAAGCAAATACAAAATGCTAAGAAACCAAAAGAACTAGGCAAGTTAGGAAGAAAGATCTCACTACAATCTAGATACCCATAACAATGCTTAAGTGTATCAAGTACAAATACTACCATTCACCCGCATGTAATACATATATCCATGCATTAAGTAGACAACATGACAAATGATGTAGTCCTTCGTAATAATACTTTTCCCACAAAAAGGTAACTAACTCCACAATCAAAATTTGGAAAATGACAAACAGAAAAATGATATCACAGCTCCTACTCAATGTTGAAAACTGATCCTCACAGTCGCTTGCAAGGCTGCACGTAAGGCATATCTCTTAGCTTTCCTAACAATGATATCACAGCTCCTAAGACATTTTTCTTAGGTCGTACCTTATTACAAAAACTCAAATTTCAACAAATTATAACCAGACAAATTTCTAAATTCTAAAACAAAATAAATATAAAACTCAAACTTGTCGTCTGGTCCATTGATTTCCGCTTCTTCTGGCTTCAGCTCCTACAATAAAAATTAGTTGAGCCCAAAAAGAAATGAATACAGAAGATTTTCAAATTCTCAAAGCAACACAAGAAGAACTCACATCATGTCGAAGTCTCTTTCCAACTCGTCAGCAACCTCATGCTCTTCTTCATAGTTAACATCATTCTCTTCCTACCAAATGCAAGAAAATGCCATTTAAATAATTCAAAACAAATACATTAATCAAATTAACAACTTTGTTTCAGAAAAAAATAAAAAATAAAAAATAAATAAAAAAACCTCATCTTGGTTCCAAAACAACTTGTCCTTTTCAATTTTCTCATTCAGCAACTTTATCATCCTGACAATTCCAACAATAAAAAATAAATAAAACAAACTGAATCCATAAAGAAGCATTTAAGCTGCTTCAAGAAATGAAAATTTTTTTGTCCCAAAAAAAAAAAAAGAACATTAGAGTTGTTGTTGGAACCGATTAGTTGTCACATCTTCCATCTGGTAGATCGAGAAGCATCGTTGAAGAGAAAATGAGCTTTTTCTTTGGAAGCGTCCATAGCAACACATATTGAGAGCCGACACAATGATGTTTCCTTGTTGCCGATGCTGCTTGGTGCTTGAAGCAGAAAACATAAATTGAACTGATTCGACTTTGACGATGGATCAAATGAAGATCATATTATGCCCTAAAACATCCGAAATGAAATCGACCCGAACTAGTTTTTGATTCATCCGTTGGGATTGTGAAGAATTTTCAGCTTTCATGGAACGATGGCGGAGGAAGAAGAACGGGCGCAAGATTTATTGAAAAGGCAGCTAGAGGAAGAACAACGGGGCTGAGGGAGGAAGAACAGCAAGGCGGAGGAGAAAAAAAAGGCGGTGTCAAACTTTTGATTTCTGAAATTAGAGCAGCAGAGTATAACCATAACTGGGGGGTATAATAAAAAAATGATGGATAAAATCGAAAATGTACAAAATAAAAAAATAAAAAAATTTCAAATTTAACTGGCATTTTAATTGACCAATTACCCCCTCAGGGGTTCATGCTAGAGACCCCATATGGAGTTCTCTTGAGTGAGACTCACATAGTAAAATGATCATCAATACTCGCTTTGTAAATTTATTTTCTGCCAAATATTGACTAAAAATTGTAAAAGTTTTTACAGTGTCAAACATATATTAGTTTGGGGGCTAAATGTCAACCAAAAAATATTTATGGGCCAAACTGTTAAATTTATAAAAATATTAAAAATAAAAATATAGTTTTGGATTACAAAATAAAAATTTTGTTTGAGAAAAGATAATCAACTATTTTTATTTATTTATTTATGATTGACTAATAAACTTTATTCAGTAACTTTTTAACTTTTAATTATTTTCTTTTGTATATTATTCAAGTATGTTGTCATTATTAAATAATTTTTATTTTTATTTTTTGAAAGTGTTAAAACTTGAAAAATAAATATTAAATGGTCGAAATATTTTCAAAACAAATAATTATAATATTTTTGACCAAATTTAATAGAACTAAATTGATTTTAAATGGTTTAATTTTTCTACTAATAATGGTTTAAATTGAATTGAAAAGTAAAAAAAAATAAATTATTTAATTTGATTAGAGAGTAAAAAAAACTGCACTAGCCCGCCAAATTTAGCCAATGGAAATTTTTACAATGCAATTTTTTTTAATTTTAGTAAAAAAAAAACTTTTTAAATACTAATTTATAAATGTGTAATATAAATTTATAAATAAATAAAATTAATTCATAAATATAGCCAGCCAGATCTAGCCACATTTTTTTTTTTTTTTTTATAACTGATTAATAGTGTTATTCATTTATAAATCAAATTATACACTAATAAATAAATGTTCAGAATTTCCGCAAATAATTTTTCCTAGTTCACATTATACACTATTTCTTTCTAGAAACCGCTTTTTTCTCAATTAAATAGTGTCGCACACTCTCTCGGTCGTTCACAAACTCACGCACACGCACCTTCTCTCTTTCTCTCTAGAAACTGCTTTTCTGCCAGAGCTAAACCCAAGCTCAAATGGCCACCACCGAACCGCCACCGCCACCGACCCCGGCGCCGACACCACCATCGACGGTGCCAGCGGGGTCTACTCCTCTCGGCCACTCCCTCTTTGCTCGCATCCGCCTAGCCCACCCCTCCGATGTCCCTCACATCCACAAGCTCATCCATCAGATGGCCGTCTTTGAGCGCCTCACCGACATCTTCTCTGCCACCGAGTTTTCTCTCTCCTCCACTCTCTTCGCTTCCCCGCCTTTCCAGTCCTTCACCATTTTCGTCCTCGAAGTCTCTTCCCAACCCTTCTCAGACGCCCCGCGAAACCTCAACCCCGTTTATCCGCCCAACGTCCAGGTACTCAATCTGGACCTCCCGATTGACGATCCCGAAAAGGAGAATTTCATATCGGGAGACGGGGATGTTTCGGTTGCTGGGTTTGTGTTGTTTTTCCCAAATTATTCGACGTTTTTGGGGAAGCCTGGGTTTTATGTGGAGGATTTGTTCGTGAGGGATTGTTATAGGAGGAAAGGGCTTGGAAGGATGTTACTGAGTGCGGTTGCAAAGCAGGCTGTGAAAATGGGGTATGGGAGGGTGGAGTGGGTGGTGCGTGATTGGAATGTCAATGCTATTAAGTTTTATGAAGAAATGGGTGCTAAAATCTTGCCTGATGGTAGGATTTGCAGGCTCACTAGTGAGGCCCTTCAAGCTTATGAGAATGGTAATTAAACACTTTTATTTCTTCTTTTTGCAATTTAGCCCTAGAAAAAGGCATGATGGAAAATGGGGTTTGGAATCAGTATTTTTAGTGTTTT
This sequence comes from Ochetophila trinervis, assembly GCA_003254975.1. Classification (NCBI taxonomy): domain Eukaryota; kingdom Viridiplantae; phylum Streptophyta; class Magnoliopsida; order Rosales; family Rhamnaceae; genus Ochetophila; species Ochetophila trinervis. Next base: position 25,476 of record QANX01007726.1, read on the forward strand.
TTTCTTTTTTTAAGTAACTTGGTGGTTGAAATGAAACTCTTTTGTGTTATTCAAAGAGAGTTTTGGGTCTATGACTGGTTGGTTGGGACTGCATTTTCAGGGATATAAACTCTGATTTTACTAGGTCTTGTCCCTATCAACTTTAATTGTTTCACTCGTACCCCTTTTTCCATTGTTTTTATTTTACTCTTTTGGTATTATTCTTATAAATTTTCATGGTTTTTAGAATACAAAAATACAAAAATAGAAATGATTTTAGCACCCATTTCTATTTTTTGGAATACAACTCCACTGCAAATATGAGATCTAAATAA
>QANX01007727.1:1699-13606 GCA_003254975.1 Ochetophila trinervis
AAATGGTTTCTTACTTGGGAAAACCGCAAGAAAATTACTAAACATAAATAAAGTGATTTTTTTTTTCCCAAATAGACGATTTTTTTACATAAATTAAATTATTTTTTTTTATTAAAAATACAAAATAAACGTAAGAAAATATGGTTCTTCTTTATTAATCTCTCTTCTATTTTTTCCTTTTTTAAGTTTTATGAAGTGCCAAACTCCTTGACAATTAATGACCACAAAATTTTTACAAATAATAATGATAAAGTAGGAAAGGGACAATGTATTTGAATAAAGTATAAACATCCAAGTAGCTTTCTATTTCAAAAGAATCCCTTGCAAGACACTTATAAAGCCTTTTCTGTTTTTTTTTCTTTTCTTTTTTTCGCAAATCAAAACACATGTAAAGCCTTTTAGGGCCTCATGAACTCCTAAACTATAATTGAAAAAGCATGACATTCTTTATGGTCCTTCACACGTGGTTTACTTTTTTTATTTTTTCTAAAGAGTCCCTTTTGCTACCCCCCCCCGCGGCCCCTTTCTCGTTCATGAAAATTTTATCATGGAATTGCAGGGGATTGGGGAATAAAGACACCCTGATCTATCTGAAAAATCTGGTTGGAAGACAAAAGCCAGATTGTTTGTTCATAATGGAAACTAAGATCGGTAAGAGGAGTATGGAGAAAATCTGTAGAATTCTTAAATTTCCAAATTCTCATATTGTGGAAGCTAGAGGTACGGGAGGTGGAATTGCTATGCTATGGACGGAGGAAATAAATTTTCAATGTACTACCATCTCTGATAGAATTTTAAAATGTTCGGTGAAGGAGGGATTAAGGGAGTTTAGCTGGAACCTTCTTTCTTGTTATGGAACTCCTTACTGCAAGGAGAAGAAGGATTTCTGGGAGGTTCTTAGCAAGGTTATTGATGACTGCTCTGATCCTTGGCTTCTGATTGGCGACCTGAATGAGGTTCTTGATGATTCGAAGAAGCAATGAGGTAAAGCTGTCTGGAGGAAACATCTATTTTTAAAAGAATTGCTCAATGAATCGGGAGGGATTGATCTGGGCTATATTGGGAAAAGATTTACAAGGGATAATGGCCAAGGAGGGTTGGCAGGAATAAAAGAGAGGCTTGACAAGGCAGTGGGGGATCATCAGTGGATGCTTCGTTTCCCTAAGGCAACTGTTGAACATATAACTACAGAATGCTCTGATCATTGCCCGATTTTATTGAATACTGAAGGTTTTGCTACTGGTAATCTTAGGCCTTTTCGCTTTTTTGAAGCTTAGGCCTCGGACCCCTCTAGTGTCGAAGTTGTGGAGAAAGCTTGGGAGTATAATTAAAAGGATGGTATAAATAATCACCAGCTGAGAAGGAGCCTTCTGAATACGATAGAAGCTTTGAAATCTTGGAATAAATTTCACTTTGGGATGAAACATGTCAGGATAAAAGAATTGGAAGAGGAATTGAAGAACATACAAGAGAACTCAGACATAGGTAATGCTCGGCAGAAGCAGGTAGGGGAAGAATTATGTATTCAAAGAGCTAGAATGGAGTCCATTCTCTAACAAAAACCTAGGGAAACTTGGCTCAAAGATGGAGACCGAAATTCAAAATTTTTTCACACAAGCCTTATTGTGAGATGAAGAAGAAACCGAATTTTGACGGTTAAAGAGGAAGACTCTTGGATTCATGATCAACGAGGTATTAATGGATATTTCAGTGAGCATTTCAAGGATCTGTATAAATCAAGCTATCCCAAAATCTCTGAAAAGCTTGCGGGCATGGGGTAGAACTTTGTCTCATATTAGGATAATATGGAATTATTGCGGGAACCTTCTGAAGAGGAAATCAAAAGCACGGTGGACAAGCTGCATCCTTTAAAAAGCCTTGGACCAGATGGTTTTCCGAGGGTCTTTTACAGAAAATATTAGAATGTGGTGAAAGGCAGGATGATACGATTTATCCAAAATGTTTTAGGCTGAAGCGGATTCCTCACAACTTAAATAAGACATTCATAGTCCTTATCCCGAAGACGAAACAGCCGAACAATTTTAATTATTTTATATCTATTAGTCTGTGTAATTTTGCTTACAAGGTGGTCTCAAAAGTTTTAACTGAAAGATTGAGAAGTATGGTTATAAGGATAGTGTCTCTTAATCAAGGGGCTTTTGTGGAGGGCCGGTGGATTGCTAAAAATATTGTTACTGTTCAAGAAGTTATTCATAAGGTTAAGAAGTATAAGGGGAGAAAAGGGCTTATGGTGATTAAGGTGGATCTGAAGAAAGCATATGACCGTATCGAGGGGAATTTTCTTGATTGGGCCTTGGATGCTTGGGGATTTTCGGAAGGTGTTCGAAAGCTTATAAACAGCTGTGTGGCTACGGTTAGCTATTCACTTCTTTTTAATGGAGGCATTGCGGACAGCTTCACTCCCGGAAGGGGGTTGAGACAAGGCGACCCCCTCTCTCCGTTTCTCTTTATTATATGCTCCGAGATCCTTATGAGACTGATCAATCGGGAAGAGGGCTGCGGAAATGTCCATGGTATCAAAATAAGTAAGAATGCTCCAGCAATTACTCATTTAATGTATGCTGACGATATTTTGCTTATGTGTAGAGCAAACAAAGTGGAGGCTCATACTATCAGGAAGTGTTTTAGCACTTATTATGGATGGTCTGGACAGGAGATAAATATGGAGAATTCCAATATCCTCTTCTCTAAAAATACAGCGAGGGTGGATTGCAAAGAGGTGCTGGACGTTCTAAGTTTTCATGAAATGCGTAATGACTCGGTGTACCTTGGAAACTCTTTAGTGATATCTAGACACAAATCTAAAGAAGTTTGCAAAGCTCAAAGATTTAGTGCTGGCTAGGCTGAATGGATGGAACAGTCAGGTAGGCAAAGCTACTTTAATTAAATCGATAGCTCAAGCCATTCTGATTTATGCTATGTCAACCTTTAGAATTCCTAGCGAAATTTGTGATGAGTTAGATGGGATGGTCAGAAGATTTTGGTGGACCTCTCATGAATTCCTAAGGAAGATTTTTGGCCATTAGACCATGGAAAAAGGTGTGCAAGCCGAAAGAGGCAGGGGGCTTGGCTTCAGACGCTTTAAAGACATGAACTCGCCTCTACTAGCTAAATTGGGTTGGAAGATTGCCATGCGGGAAGAGTTGCTTTGGACAAAGCTTTTGAGAAGTAAATAACTAAAAGGAAAGAATTTTTTTGAATACTAGTTAACGAAAGGATGTTCATTTGTTTGGCAAGGAATTGTTAGTGCAAGACAATTTCTTAAAAAAGGTTATTGTTTCAAGATTGGAGATGGGTTGGGGATTAATACTTGGAAAGATCCTTGGATACCCTCATTTCCTAGTGGCACCTCGGTTACCAAAGAGGGTGTGGAGTTAACAAGATGGGAGTCGGCTTATTGATCTTAGGTGTTATCACCGAACCCACCTAGATCCTGCCTGCATGACTTAATATTTTATTAAGCCATTAAGCAGTCATTTAACTCCACTAAACCATTATATAAAATAATGGAAACCAACAGATAGAAAGACTTTCTCTACTGCCAGAAATTTTGTTAAAAATTTCGGCAGTATTTCGTCCGTTTTTCTGACATTCCCCAAATACATAAACTTATAATCCAGCAAGGAAAAACATTCTTATACCTTATACAATCTACCAGTAAACATTTCCCACAGTAATCACATCTTATGAATAATTCAACATTCGAATACAATATATCAGTTATATATATTTTTCTGTAGCTGGACTCAGTTTAAAAATAAACTGAGCTGCCTACATACCCTTATTAATAGGGATCAAGCTATTTGTAGTTCTTAAAGCATATTTATACCAAATACGCCACTTCTGATACAATTGATATTCAGAAGTCAACTTGACAAATATATATTCTAATCCACTTTCAATCACATCAACAATCCAAAATAAACTCCACTAATTTAACAAAGAGCAAAACACGTAATTATTAATATGCTCACCACACGTTTCTCACTATCATACTTTAATCATTTTTAATTTCATCAAAACTTTTCAAATCAATTTAACAGGATAATAACAATAGCTTGGCGGCATAATTCCTTGCCCAAGCAAATAACACCCCTACTTGGCAGCATATTCCCTCGCCAAGCAGTTATCAACCACACGTACCATGCATTTATGATTCGTACAAAAATGATCACATCCATCCAACACAAATATAAATATTCATGTGTTTATTCCAGAGAAAAATAACAAAGAAACATATATATATATCATACATTTCTCATCAACAGCCCAACACAACTTATATCACAAACAGGGGTAACCAATCATCACGATCCTTCTCCCCAAGGCATCGTGGCGGGAATGAGATATTTGGTAACCATGGTATCATAACCATCATCATGATCCTTTTCCGAAGGCATCGTGGCAGGAATAAGGTGCAAACATCACGATCTTTGGTCTCTAGGAATCATGTAAAAGACTTTCATATGGCCGATGGTACCCTCTCCAACATCATCACCATCACCATTACCATCACCATCCACATCCTCAACCACAAACATTTGCAAAATCACCAAGTTCAATTACAATCACAATCAAATCAGTTATCCACATTACAAAATCACCAAAACATGAATACATACATATTGATACCACAACTCATCCATTAAAGTAAATTGCCAGTCACAATTCATCCATTCAGCATTAACACATCAAATCCATCCTTTCATTGTATATAAACATATACATTTATATATATATATATACATCACAATCATAATACATTTAGACATTCAGAATAAATATATTTACACATTCACAATATATATATACATTCACTCACATTTATACATAATTACTTATAAATACTACATTCCTCAAAAACCATTCCAACCCACATTTCATAATTGCTATCAACTTATAATAATCCTTCAACATAAACTCAAGCTTCACATATTAATCATAAAATCACCAAACAATTCCTATTTTAACAGTTATCACCAGCATAGCTCAAAATTAAATAAATTCTAAATACACAACAACGATATACAAATTATATATCAAAACGAAGCTTGAGAAAAGTATAGTACAGTGGTAAACTCAATTTACCCGAATCCTACCGGCGGTGGTCGAAAATTGGCCCGAAACTCATGGACAAAAAGGGATTTATCTAAATCCATTCAAATTAAGGTGAATTACACCAAATTGATGATAAAATCGGATTCCTAGGGTCCAAAATAGGGGAATGGAAGTTGACCCATCGCCAGAAACTCATCGGAATCCGGCGAACAGAAACAGAGCATACTCACCGGGTTTTTCATGTTTCCGGTGCTCCGGGAGGTTCCACGGGCGCTCGCCGGCCTGGTTGGGTAAAGGAGGTGACCGGCTTTGATTCTTGAGTGGCGGGTTGGCCAATTCCTCGCCGGAATCCGGCGATCTTAAACAAGAAGCTCGCTGGGTTTCTCGAATTTTTCACCGATCTGGGCATCTCTACGGGCAGCCACCGGTACTATCGACAAGAGGAGGCTGCCGGCTTCAAGTTCCGTGTTGTGGCCGGTCTGTTCTGGTCTGAAAAGGAGCCATTGCCGGCGCAGAGAAGGGAAAGGCACGGTGGTGGCTACACGGGGATGCTGGTGTCAGGGGAAATTTCTCCTTGCTTCCAGACCGTTCTGGAAAGTTTTATAAAAAAATGAGGGTGATGGCAATTTAGTCATTTCCCACCCTTTTAAAGTCAGCCTTACAAAATTACCAAAATGCTCCTCACACTATTTTGACCATAACTTCTCGGTCTTAGCCCTGAATCAAGCATACTACTAGTCTATGAACTTGTATCGACGAGCTCTAGGCATTGGTACCAAAGTCAAAACAAAACTAAAACCACAGAAAAAGTCAACCCTGGGCCCACTTACGGTCAACCCGGTCAAACTTGGTCAAATTTGGAAATTTTTAATATTTTCCTAGGACGGGGTGTTACATTAGGAATGAGAATGGGCAAGGTTGGAATGTTGGTATGTCCGGGAGCTATGTGAGGAGCACTCTGTGGAAGCCATTCTTCGGTTGGACTGGCCTACTACTAGAAGGGTGGATCGGCTGATGTGGTGTGGTAATGTTAGGGGGGTCTTTTCGGTTAGTAATTGCTATGTTCAGAATTGCAGCAATACGATTATGGAGAATGGGATTTGGAAGATGCTTTGGAGCTCTAAAGTTCATGAGAGGCTTAAGATTTTTGCTTGGAGACTTCTGGCAAATGCCTTGGAAGTAGATTGGGTTTGCAAGACACCTCCTGCATGGTGTATGGTCTGTCTATTGAAACTTCCTTTCATTTACTTAAATAATTCCCCAGGACTAGAGCAATGACCTTTGCAAGTCAATGGGGAGTGCGGACTGATGGGTGGCAAGGTACAAATACTCATGAACTGTTGGCTTTTTGTTTGCCTCCTCCACCTTCTGTGTGTACCGGTGTGTGGGATAAGGCAACCTTCCCAAAGCTTGCTTTGGTTTTCTTTTATTGTGGCTGGAAATTTCAGAATGATAGGATGTTTGAGGGAAAATGGACGGTCCATGAGATGGTTAAGTTTATGGACAATATGGTGAATGAGTTTTGTGGCTCGGATATAGTTAGTTTGCCAAAAGTTACTATGGCAGATTTTTGGATCCCCTTGAAGCTAGGATGGTGGAAGGTTAACTGCAATGCTGCATTTAAGGATGGAAAAGCTGCTCTTGCTTCGGTTGTTCGGGACAACGATGGTCTTTTGGTTGAAGCTTCTTCGGTTTTGATTGAGTGTCAGACATCTTTTGAAGCATAAACAAAAGCTTTGAAAAGTGCTATTCTTCATGCAAGTGCTATGGGATGAAACAACATTATTTTCTCTACTGATGCTATTCTTGTGGTTGGGGATTATCTGTTCGATAAGGAACCAAGGGGCTGGAGTACAGTGATAATTTTAGGAATATTCAAGCCATGCTGAAGGCCAACAATTGGATTTTGAATTGGAACTGTAGGCTGTCAAATAGAATGGCTGATTCTCTTGCTAAGCTGTCTTTTTCTAGTTGTTGTAATTTTTCTTTCTCTGCTGAAAATTTGGATAGCATTCCTGAATCTCTGTTAGATATTCATGTCTCAGAGATTGTTGGAAACCCGTCTCTTTTGTAGCTTTCTGCGGGAGGCCACTTTTTATGCTTAATAGCAACCATTTTCTTACCTAAAACGACTCTCTTTATTTTTTAAGTTTTTCCCAAACAAAACTATGGAATTGCATTTTATTTTATTTATTCTGCTTTCCACTTTTGTTAATTTTATTAGGAGTAAATTTTTCTATTCACTTATTTTTTAAATTTAATATTAGATAGAATTTTTAAAAAAATACATATTTTTTTAAAAGATTAATTTGTATTTAATATTTTTTAACTTTAAAAAATAAGTTTTATAAAAAAATTTATAAAATAAATGAGTAGACAAATTTATTTTTAAAAAATTACTTTTTTTTTTAATTTGGAATAGAAAGTGTAAAAAAAAATTAAAATGCAATATGTCAGCAATAAAATTTAAAATGCATAGATATTAATTTTTCTAAAAAAAAGTGGTATTATAATAAAATAATAAATATTACATATCTTTTTTATCTGGCGGATTCATATTTTCTTGTTTATTTTTGTTGTATGTTTGTGTAATGTAAGTAGAATTTTTTGCATGACACTACAAAAAAAAATGATCAGTTGCTACAAGCCATTATTGTAGTAAATTAACTGTTTTTGTAGCTGTTTTCTATTTAGCTATAAAATAAATTCGTGAGTCCGTTGTAGCAATTCGTGCGTGATTAATTCTCTACAGCTATAGAATTTTTTATCCATCGTAGCTAATCAAAAACAGTAAATAAACCATACTCAACTATGGTTAAGCTTTTTTCCGTAGCTAATTGAGCAATTTTTCTGCTACAAACATNTAATTGCTAAAATCAAATGTTTTACAATAGTAACATTGAAATTAGATATAAAATTTCTATACAAACAACTCTCAAATACATATATTAAAATAATCTAAAACCTATAAATCAAGCTAAAATCTAATGCCTCAATTTTGCATGCATCGTTAATCTTGATGACACTTTCCATGCTAAGCATATCTGCAATATGAGAAACACAAAACAAAAACCTTTGTCATATTAGTAGATAGAGAATCCATATAATTATATAGGCATTAAAAGCAAGTCAAGAGCTAAGATAAATTTCCAACATTAATTATAGTAAGATTCGGTTTCCAAGCAAATGGAAGTAATTGGAAAAGTTCTAATCATTTAAATATTTTAAATGTTGAAGTCCAAGATAAAAAAATAAATTCCTAAACCTTTTCAGGCATGTCTTTATCACCAAGAACTAAGAAAACAGTTGCAACCTATGTACTTGGTTTTTAAATTATTATTTTATGTAAAGCATATGGAAATATTTTTCCTTACCTCGATTTCACCTCCAAAAGCCAAACCATACACCAGAAATATTCATACACACTTCCATTTAAACTCTAACTTTTCAGCTCCCAAGTTAGCGTATCCTAATGCATATATACAAAATTTCAGCTTATTTTAACATCTGTGAGGCATTCAACCGAGGCATAAACTTTAAGTAAGTAATCTGCAATGTCCAGAAAACTGGACAATTTTCTTGTCCAACTTCAAATGCACATAAATCTTTCAATTCTTAACCAAATTCAGTTATTTAAAAGGCTGTGGAAAGCTTGTTAAGTCTACTAACAAAAGCAAGAAACCTTTCAATAAAATAAGTTCTGTAATTTTAACTAAAACACCAAAACCAGCAAGTGCTAGAATAGCTTTACTAAAATTTAGTAAACTCAAGCTCAAGCTTCCAACACTTCAAAGCAATTGCTGCCACATGGATTCAACTTTCCTTCAAATACACTAAGTTCCACAGATAACCAATTACCAAACAAATATTTTCAACGAACACTCAATCTATTACTTCTCATATACTTTAACCATCAAGGAAAAACTCAATCCACATAATTAAATTTCAACAATAACATAAACAAAATTAAACTACCAAATTTAACCTATAAGATTCTAACAAAAAAATTAAAAATTTAAGCATAACAAATTAAACAATTCATCAATACAAGATCTCGTCCATTTTTAATCATCATATCAATAGCTCAAGTTCAACAATATATGAATACACAAAGAAAGAATAACCATGGGTGCCATAGCTCCATATAACTAAATACCAAAGATTCAAACAAACAACAATAATAGTGAATTATCATATCAATAGCTTAATCTATCAACAGAACAAAGGCAGAGAACAATTTAAAAATCAAGTGAGTTACAAAATAAGACATACACAATAAGAGCTCTTTAAGCCAGAAAACCGCTACTTATAGTAGTAGTCACTCGAGTAACTAGCATAATCACCAGATCTTCCATATTTCAGATTCATAGATGCCCTTTTCTCTCACACAGAAAAGGGGAAAAAAAACATTAACAGATTAACAAAAATATACTAAAAAAAACTGCAAACTTTATTCAATGTTTCACCAAAAAGAAAATAAAATCGCTCTGACATACAATAAAAAATAGAGAAAGCAAAAAGAGATCAAGAACCAACCTATGGTACCAACACTAATGTTGATTGTTTCACATCATCCAAGACCGTACAGCAGAAAACTATCAACATAGCTAAGTATTTGGCATTTTTAATTTCTCGATAATAATAGGCAATCTACATCAATAGAAAGATTTTGGGATGGGTAATATGGTGGTGGTCTTACCTTGACCAATAGCCGTCGTATGCAGCTGAAAAATAGCCGGGAAGTCACTGCTAGAAACCAACTGCTTGCATCGTTGAGACATGGGAATTTGAGCAAAAAGAATGGTGGATTCAGGTTAAAGTGGCCTAAAATAGGGTGGGGTGGGGAGAAGACTACCCCTAAGGCCTGAAACTCGCTTGATTTCGGCGATTATAGGAAAACCTATCCATCGTTTTTTCTTCTTCTCCGGCAAAAATGACAATATAATAGCCCAAATCTTACATGGATAGGTAGTGGAGGAGTTAAAATTTATTTTTTGGGTGGTGGATCAACCCGGTGTCACTGGAAAATGGTTGATTTCCGGCGAGATGGTGGCTGCGTTTTCAACAGGGGAAAGAAAGACTTGGCGGGGAGAGAGAGAAGGAAGGAAGAATATGTGGGGTTTGAGGACGGGATCTGTGTTTTCAAATTTGGGGTAAATAAAAAATGGACTAATTTAATTAAATATGATTAAAAAGGTTAAAAAATCTTTCTTATTTTTTATTTACAAAATTGCCACTGTATATATTTTACCTATAAAGCTTTTTTTGTTGCTAGTAAGTATATAATTTTACCACAAACTAAGTAGTAGCTAATTTTAGTGATTATGTAGCTGTTAATTGTATGATTTTGCTACGAGTTAATTCGTAGCTAATTTTCACAATTAGATACAAATTTGATTATTTGTAGCAAAAAAACATTTCAATTCAAACATTGTAAAATAAAATTATGCCGGCAAAACTATTTGGACCGTTTGCTACAAAAATTAGTTACAACCAAAGTTTAGTAGCTGATATTTAACAATTTTTCAAAGATTATCTACAAATTTTGTTATTGTGAGAAAAAACACCATTTAGCTGAAAATCAATATTTTTGTGGCTAAAATTCGTAGCAACTGATTATTTTTTTTGTAGTGTTAATTTGTTACATAGATATAAAAAAAAAAATTATTAACTAACTAATTTGTCATCAATTTAGAAAGTGTTTTATTGTAGAGCTTTTTCATAGTAAATTATTTGGCACTATAACTTTAAAAAATAATTTTAACTTTTATATTCATTAATAAAATAGCAAAGATAAAGTTAATATTAAAAATCTAATTTTTTGTTCTTTTAAACTTTCCGTATACGTTCAAACTGTAATTTTTTTATAAAAAAAAAATCTAAAATTTAGAATTTTCTAAAATAGTTTATTTTTTTAATCAATAAACACCTAAGAAATTATAGTTAAACACCTAATTTTTTTTAACAAAATAGCTTCCTTCTAGTTGAGTTTTCGTTTAATATAAAAACTATACCAAACATAAAAGATGTTTATTTATTCTTGCTTAAATAGAGATATTGTATATTTATTCTGGTTTTTTCCAAAGAGAGAAGATAGAAATAAGAGGGATAGGAGACAGAGAAAGAGATGAGGAATTTAAATTTTTTTTTCTCGATAGAAAAAGAGGATAGAGAAAAAGAGTGAGAGATGAGATTTCCATTATTAAACCACAATTTGAACCACTTAACTTAAAAATTTGAATTTGTAAGAGGTGAATCAAAATTGTAATATATATTTTAAGAGTCTCTTCCTAATATGGACGAAACAATGTAATAATAAAATCTACCAAACAAAATTTAACACTTGACAAAGTCTAACACATAAAAAAATAATAATTTTAAAAGCTGAATATTCTAAATTTTGAATCTCAATTTTAAAATTTAATATTTTATTGAACCACGATCTAAATTTTTTGATTTTAAGAGTTAAAATTCGTAAAAAATAGATCAGATATTTTAACATAGATAACATAATCATTATTAACTTAATTAAAATATATTTTTCAATAAAACAAAAATTTTCAGTTTCTTAACTTTGTAGTGATTGTTAATTACAACTCTATCCTTAATCAGTAAAAATAAATAGAAATATACTAACGACAAAGATATAAATAAAATTACATTAGATTTGTTTAAGAATTTGTTTTCTCACTTTTATGTTATTACTTGGTCTAGATTTTCTCTCATTGGTTTTTATTCTGGTTTTTACCAAAACAGGCAAAAGTATGACTGAGGTTCTCTGTTTCTTTCTTCCAAACCTTTTAGTTTTTTTTTTTTTTATAATATATA
>QANX01007728.1:0-39334 GCA_003254975.1 Ochetophila trinervis
AGATGTTTTAGTTGAACACTTTTTTTGGCCACATATGAAAAGGTATGTTCAAAGAATTTGTTCTCAATGTATTGCATGTAGACAAGCCAAGTCTAAATCTATGCCACATGGAGTATATACACCTTTGCCTATTCCTAATGAGCCTTGGGTTGATATATCCATGGATTTTGTACTTGGGTTACCTAGAACTAGGAAGGGTAGGGATAGCATATTTGTGGTTATTGATAGATTTTCTAAGATGGCACACTTTATTGCATGTCATAAGACTGATGACGCTACAAATATTGCTGATTTGTTCTTTAGAGAGGTTGTAAGATTGCATGGAGTGCCTAGAACTATTGTGTCTGATAGGGATGTGAAATTTTTGAGTCACTTTTGGAGAGTTTTGTGGGGTAAGTTAGGTACTAAATTGTTGTATTCTACTACTTGTCATCCACAAACTGATGGTCAAACGGAGGTGGTTAATAGGACTCTAGGTACTTTGCTTCGTGCTATTGTTGGTAAGAATTTGAAAACTTGGGAAGATTGTTTACCTTTTGTTGAATTTGCATATAATAGAACTATTCATTCTTCTATAGGTTTTTCACCATTTGAGATTGTGTATGGTTTTAATCCTTTAACTGTGTTGGATTTGATGCCTTTACCTTTGAGTGAAATTGCTAGCTTAGATGGACAAAAGAAGGCGGACTTGGTTAAGACTATACATGAGAAGGCGAGGTTGCAAATTGAGAAGCGTAATCGTCTAACCGTTCAAAAAGCAAATAAGGGGCGAAAGCAAGTGATATTTGAACCAGCAGATTGGGTTTGGGTGCACATGAGGAAAGAAAGGTTTCCTAACCAAAGGAAGTCTAAGTTGGATGCTAGAGGCGATGGGCCCTTTCAAGTTCTCGAGAATATCAATGACAATGCATACAAGATTGATCTTCCAGGTGAGTATAATGTGTCCGCATCATTCAATGTTGCTGATCTTTCTCCTTTTGACATGGATCAAGATTCGAGGATGAATCTTTTTTAGGAGGGAGGGTATGATGTGGGCATCGAGCGCTCTTCTAGCATGGATGTTCGTGGTGAAGACATTGTGCTGCCAAGTGGACCAGTGACGCGTTCTCGAGCTAAGAAGATCAAAGCGGGAATGCTTGGACTTGTGAAGAGAATAATTGATGAAGATCAATTCAAGTATCCACATGATCCAAACACTTTTATGAGGCATAATGATGATTTAAGCATGATGTCCAAGCAAGGAATGAAGGTGGTAATGCTGCTCGGGAGTTGCAAAGACGAAACGACATAATTTTAGCCATTTTCAGATTTCAATGGCAGTTTCGTAATTTAGTTATTTTCGGATTATAATGGCAGTTTCGTAATTATTGCTATTTCCAGATTATAATAGCAGTTTTGTAATATTTGATATTTTCGTATTTTATTTAATTAGGGTTACTTTTCAGCCTTTGGATTACTTTCCTAATTAGTTTATGGTCTAGATTGATTATTAACCTAACCCTAGTCTCTATATAAAGGGGGGTTACTAGCTTGTAAGAGACAACTTTGATTATTGATTAAATAGAATCTATTCTTGTTTTCAACAAGACTTGTGTGTTCCAAGTGAGGATAGTTCTTCTTCTACTTGTTGCATTTGGGAATTGATCTTCTTATCAAAGGTATTTACTTTGTGGTGAATTTCAATTTCATTCTTTGCCTTTTAATTAGTGTTGCTAGATACAATTGTTATCTAGAGGTGCTATAGGGCGGGTTTTTACCTAGGGTTTGTTCCATATCATCTTGTGTGTTGGGATTACAGTTTCTTTAAGCTTGGGGTTCCGCATCAGAAAAAGAAAAAGTTGTGTTTGATCCGTGCGTCTTTTTTTTTTATTTTGTTGATTTTGGGGTTTTTTTTTATTCAAAGAAGAGAACAAGTAAAAAAAAAAAAAAAACCCTAATCGCACTACAGGCGCCTGGGGTTGCACCTTGGGTCACATCTGGGCAGGTCTGTCCGCAAGGCATCCTTTAAAAAAAAAATCAGAATTTTGTTTTATTTTCTTTTTCTTTTTCTTTTTTTGCTTAGGGTAATATTACCTTTCCATTACTCTAATTCTTATTTTTGCTTTTCTTTTGATCTAGTTTCTTTCGTTGGTTAGGTTTAGAGATTGTGATAATTGTTTTTCTTGCTTTGATTTGTTGTGTTTAACTCTAAAGTGCAACTTGATTCTGGAGATTGTGAGTGGTAAAAGGCTTGAGTGGTGAGCACATTGAGGGTAAAAGCCAAAATTGTGTGAAACACGAGCGTAGTTAACCATTAAAAAGAGTGAAACACGTGAGGGAGAGAAGTAAGGATTTTATTTTTTACTAATCTTGTCTTGTAGAAATTAAGATGTCAAGAAGAAAAGAAAAAGAAGCCGCTCATTATGAGGAAGAGCTCGAAAAGGAGATGACACCCGACATGAAGCTCTTTTACAAAGCCTTCAAAGGAGAATTTCGGAGGTTGAACAAGAAGATGGATGAGCTAAATGATAAGGTAAGTGAAGTCTTTTTGACAGCCACAAATAACCCAAAGAAATATGGATTGCGATCTAGATATATAGAGCCATCGATTTTTGAGGATGATGAAGTCTTAAATCATTCCATGAGGAGACGTCCAAGGAGGGAGGAACCAAGACCTTGGAGACATGAGCATAATGAAAAGAAAGTCACACTTGCACCTTTATCTCCAATGGAGGTGTATTTTGAACAATTGAAATTATCCAGAAGTTCACATGGGGATTTGGGAAGTGAGACAAATAAAAAAATTGAGTGTAAAGAGGCCAAAAGTGAAAATAATATAAATAAAGGCTCAATGGTGAGTGATTGCACTAGTAAGAAAAATAAAGAGGAAAGTGCAATAGAAAAAAGTGAGATGAGTGAAAACAAAAAGAGTTTTAATGCAAAAAAGAGAGAAGTCAATAGTGCATTCTTAGGCAAGAAAGCAATATTATTAGTGAGGTTTCGAGAAGTTTTGCTTTGTGAACCTAACCTTAACCTCAATTTGCCTAGTGTTTTTGTCTCTTTATTGCAGGACTTTGATGTGAAATTAAAATTGCATGGTGTGCCTAGAACTATTAAATATGATAGCGATGTGGAATTCTTGAGTCCTTTTGGAAAAGTTTTATGTGATGACATGTGGAGGATATTCAAACAGAAGATTGAGATTGGGTATATTTAAGGAAGAAAAGGTTTCCTAACCTTAGGAAATCAAAGTTCATTGCTAGAGGTGATAAACTGTTTCAAGTGCTTGAAAGAGTCAATGACAACTCATACAAAATTGCTCTTCAGGGGGAGTACAATAAGTCTGCTATTTTCAATGTTTATGATATTTTTGCTTTCAATAAGGATTTAGATTCGAGGACGAATCTTTTTGAAGAGGAAAGGAATGATGCGGGCATCATAGAGTCATATTCTAGCATTGGAGCAAAAGATGATGACATCATCTTACCTAGTAAACCAGTGATGCATTCTCGAGTTAAGAAGATCAAAAAGAGAATGCTTGGATTTGTGAAGAGAATTATGGATAAAGATCTATTCAAGTTTCCAAATGACTTGAACACTTTTCCGAGGCCTAATGATCATTTAAGCATGATGTCCAAGCAAGGGATAAAGGTGGTAATGATGCTCGGGAGTTGCGGAGACGAAACGGCGTCATTTAAAAAAAAAACATCTTATAATGGCAGTTTCGTAATTTAGCTATTTTCGGATTATAATGGCAGTTTCGTAATTTAGCTATTTTTGGATTATAATGGCAGTTTTGTAATTTTTGCTATTTTCGTTTTTAGGGTTAGTTTTCAACCTTAGGATTACTTTCTTAATATTTAATGGTTTAGATTGATTCTTGATCTAACCCTAGTCCTTATATAAAGGGGGATCAATTCTTTTGTAAGACAGATTTGAGTTTTTAATCAATTGAGAGAATTAATTTTCCTATTGCTCCCAGGAGTGTTCTTGCAAGGTGAGGAATCAATTTCTTCTTCTTGTTGCATTAGGAGTTGAATTATCTTATCAAAGTAGAAATACTTTGTGGCGATTATTCTTCTCTTTCCCTAGCCTTCTAATCCACGTTTATATATACAAGTTATCTAAGGGTTTGGTAGGGCGGGTTCTTGTTTCCAATTACTGTTCAATATTTCTTATGTGTTTGGGGTTTCGGATTCTTAAATCTTGGGGTTCCGCATCAAATATGAAATGATTCACGCATGTCCTCAGAGTTGTATACTGTTTGGAAAAGAATTTACCAATAGCAATGCATGTCCTCAATGTGGGTCATCTAGATGGAAAGTTGGACAAGATGAAATTGTTACTAATATTGTAACACCCTAAAAATTTAAATAGTGATAAGTAAAGTAATTAGAGTTAATTATGTTTAATAATTGAATTAATAACACTAATGGTGGTATAAGAAAAATAATTATTAGTGAAATAATTTTGATAGTTTTAAAGTTAATCTAAAGGAAATAAAATAAAAATTTAGAGTTAAAATGGTGGCTTAGTGTCCTTAATTAGGCTTAGTGAAAGTAAAAATAGAAAATGAGAAAATAAAAATAAAATAAAATAAAAATCGGCTTGACCATTTTGCCTTTGTATTTAAATGGTTATGTGTTATTGTGTGAAGGGCAAAATTGGAAGTTTTGTGCAAAATTCGAATTTAAGCTCCAACCCTTCTTCCTCACGCAGAGACCAGTTTTTTCACCATTTTGAGCGCTGGCCACCAAAAATTTGTGTAGCTTCAATCTCTTCCAAAATCAACCTTAGAAATAGGTTACCCATAGGTTTTAGGGCCTTTTAAAAACCTCGGTGAGGTTTATTTTAACCAAGAACCACTCTAGGTGTGAGTTTTTGGAGTTTAACCGAATTTCCTTCTCACTGGAAATTGAGAGATTTCGGCGAGAAGTGGCCGGAATCTTTGTACCAAAAGCTTCATCTCTCACTCCTTTACAAAACCCAAGTGTTGGAATTGAGGATAAGTGAGCTAGGTTAGAGATTTGACAAAAAGGATACAAAAGGAATTTTCAAATTTATGGAGAAATTGTGAAATTTTGGCTCCAAGTGAAGATTAATCATGTTTCCTATGCTTAATTACATTGTATAATGATAAGCCTTGTAGTATAGAGTTGGAGAATGAAAAATTAGTAAAATTTGTGAATTGTTGGAATGTGTTTTGATGAAATTATGGTGATAGATTAGGAATTGTGATTGTAGTTAATGTGATAAATTATAATTAAGAGATTTAGAGGAATTGTGAATGTTGATTTTATATTTGGTTGAGAGTTAGTAATTTTAGTTGGAAAGTTTAAGTGGATGATGATATAAATTTAGTTGGAAATTAACTGTGATGAAAGTTAAGAATAAAAATTTAGGTATTAACCTCTAAAAATCATTTGGGTAAAAATATAATTAATTAACCTATGTTATTAGGAGAAAAATTGCATAAGTATGAAAATAGGTAATAAAAAGGGTGTTTTACTTTACATTACGGTAATGAAATATGTTGTAATATTATTTTATGCCATTACTAGAGGAAGGAACTACTCCGGTCGAACGACAAGGAGCAACCAACCGTGGATAGACGTCAACACGGCGTTTCTGTGAGTGTGAACACATATATATATATATATATATATGTAAATGCATTAATATATACATATATTTTATGGTTTGGCAATATATTCAAAGATTATATGATTAAGAAATATATTTTGTGATTAAATAAGTTTTACAAGTATATATAAATATATAGATTGATATATATATTACTTTGTTATTTCCTTTGGAATAAATACATACATATTTATACATGTTTTTAAAATAACGCTTTAATTATGAATTTAAAGTAAATATTTATGAATATGATCATTTTTGTGTGAATTCATAAATGCATGATATCTATGTTTGGTGAATACTTGGGCGATGAGTATGCTGCCGAGTAGGGTTTAACAAGGTTGGTGACTACTTGGGCGAAGATTATACCACCGGGTAGGGAGGTTGACATTGGATATGGTTGGTGACTACTTGGGCGATGTGATATGCCGCCAAGTAGGGAGATTATTTATACTTGGGCGATGGTTTATGCCGCCAAATTCTTTATGCTTGTGTGATAGTTTATACCGCCAAGCTGAGATTATGAATTGCATACATGTGTGTGAATATATGAAGGGACAATGGTTTTCACAGAAAAGGTTATTACCCGCTCGGTATATGATGATTTGTTCACATATATGTCTGTGGCTTTTCACTGGAGATTTAATGGTTAGCTTACCCGCCTGGTATATATATGATGTGTTCATATACATATATATATGTTCTGTGGCTTTTCTCTGAATGTCCCTCATATATTGTGTTTCATTGATTGTGTGTGCTGTTTTATATTTCAAGACATTTTGACATAAACAAATATATTAATTATGTTAAATATATATATATAAATATATGAATATTTTGAAATTTGGAAATTTGGAAGATGAACTACTTTCAAAAGAGATTGTATGCATAAACAAATTAATTTTTATAAACGTTATGTATGGAAGAAAATATATTTTCTTATTTAGTTTATACTCACTGAGTATGCAAATACTCACCCCTCCATTAAATTCTAAAAATATTTCAGGTAGGTTCTTGGATCCTTAGCTTTGCTACTATTTTTAGTAAGCGTCGGAGCTGTGAGTTAAAGGTAGTAGTAGTGAAATTAGATGTTACTAGTTTACTATCTAGCTGTGTTTTAAATGGTAGTATGATAGAAATACATTCTGTAATACAAATTTTATAATTATTATGGAGATTATGTATATGGATCTATTGCTGTGAGTTTACTGAATTATGGTAGAGTTTGGTGAACTGGAATGTTGTAGAATTATTGTTTTGGACATACAGGTACATGTATATAATTTGGGGAATATTCCAAATACATACCAAACTCTGCCGAAATTTTTATTAAATTTTCTGGCATCTAGGAGTTTGGGTTGTGGAATTGATAATTATGGTGTTTGTTGATTGCTTAGGGACTTAATCGGCGTGATTAAGTCCTGCAAGCAGGACTTGGGTAAAGCGGGTCCTGTTAAATATTCCATCAAAAGTTTTATTGTAACGACCTAGATTTTCTCACATTGCTTGTTTGTGAATTTGGACTCGGTTGACCATATGGAGGCTCGATGATGATTTTTTATCCAGGTGAGTTTCTACTCAAACCTTATCAAGCATAGCATAGAGGTCGTCGCCATGAGTCCATAAATTGTTGGAATGCCCAAATCAAAGTTGTCACTGAGGGTCACACAGCCTGATACTAAAGTGTGGTACCAGTTTTGATATATGATTGTTGATTTATGGTTTTAGATTGGTTTTTTTGAATTTATGGGTTGTAGCCCATCTATTTGGTTTTACGGGTTGTGGCCCATCGACTTATATTTTTTGAGAATATATGTAACAAAATGTTTTTAAATGTTTTACAGAATTTCATGTACGGTTCTGGTGATTGATTTGTGATTTTAAGTGATTATGTTAATTTATGTTTTTTCCCCTAAATTGTTTTATAATGATTTAATGATTTTTGGGAATAAAGCTAAGAGTTTTTTGAAATTATTTTCAAAATGGGAAACTTTAAAAGAGTAACTCGAGGTTTTTGAGTGTGAGAAATTTTACCTGCTGGACATCTATTTTGTAGTTACTTAGGAGCACTCATTGAGATATTCATATATCATGTTTTGTATTTTAACCTCGTTTTCCTAGGTCTTAGCTGTAGGTCCTTGTGAGTTACCATCGGCATCGCATCCGTACTTGGCTTTTGCTACTGTTTCTTGTTTATGTAATAGACTCTGTACTTTTATTATGTTTACTTCCAGATTGTATTGTTTATAATTTCTACTTATCTCACTTAGTGGCTTTGACATTCCATCTACTTTTCAAACTGATTTAATAGTTTTGTATGACTATCAGTATATCAATGAGATGCAAACTTTATTCATAAATTATATCTTATACTTGGTTACTTGTATAATAAAACCTCTTTCGGAGAAGGATTCTGTCAGCTACCTCAAAAGGCTCTGATGGAATCTTTCTCAGGCGGGGCTTCTTCGGATAATCTGTAGGGATTTCCATAGCGGGTCTTGTCATTTTTGGTGCTTTCATCGTATCCTACGTTTCAAAAGAAAGTTCAGCAGTGTTGAGAAAACAAATAATTTGACATGGCATGCAACTGAAAGAAAGGTTATATGGGGCAAACTACAACAGCCATTGGACTCTCTAGCTTGAAAGTTGGTTGCCAGTTTGTGGCCCAACTTTGTAGGTAAAGATAGTTGTTTGAGACTCTTATTACACTTGATGGGATGATTTCACATAGTATGCAAAATGTCAAGCATAGTTTTTGGCTAGTGATCTTAGTTGTGTATAATCTTCCTTATTTATTGTGCATGAAGTGTGATGTTAACTCTTCTAATATCCAAAAAAACATGACTACTTTATCAATGTATACTTGGAGTCGTTAATTTAAGACTTGAAAAAGTTGTGAGATAAAGGTATCCGAACCTTTGATGCGTATCTTTGAAAGGACTTCACTTTGCATGCAGTTCTATTGTGGACAATAAATAATTTTATCGCTTATGACAATTTGTCTGGTCATGTAGTAAAATGATATTATGCCTGCCCAGTATGCATAAAAAAATGTTTGCAACGTACTTGAATAATGGTATGAAAATGAGTTTTGTTGGGCATAAGAGGTTTCTTCCTCCAAATCATTCTTTTAAATGGCAGAAAAATTCTTTCAATGGGCATCAAGAGTATGGAATGCATCTGATACCATCAAAAAGAAAGAATCTTTGATAAGCTTAATGCAATTGATTTTGAGACCATCGATGATAAAGTTAAAAGTACATATACATCCGAGGAATGCTGTTGGAAAAAAAATCAATATTTATTGAGATGGTATTCTAGAAATCGCTGCATGTCAAATACAACTTAGATGTCATGCATATTGAGAAAAATACATGCAAAAGCATAGTTAGTTATGTTGCTTCATATTGATGGCAAGACATAAGATGGAGTTAATTCTTAGCAAAATTTGGTAGAGATGGGTTTGAGGATGAAATTAGACGACGTGGTTGGTAAAAAATAAACTTTTCTCTCACCTGCTTGCTATACATTATTGAAGCAAGAGATAAAGAAATTGTTTTGCATGTGTTTGGCAATGTTGAGAGTTCTATATGGTTACTATTCCAATTTAAGGAATTAATCAAGTTGGACAATTTGAAACCTCATGATTGTCATGCGTTGATGCAACAACTCTTGCCTCTTGCAATTCGCCACGTACTTTGCAAAATTTTATTTTTTCTTAAATGCCATTTTTAAGAAATCCATTGATGTTGCTAAGTTAGATGCCATAAAGAATGATCTTGTAACACCATTGTACCTGCTAGAAAAGTTTTTTCCATCGTCGGTATTGGACGTAATGATTCATTTAAACGCCCATTTGGTAAAAGAAGTGCTACTTTGTGGACAATTGCATTTCAAGTAGATGTATGCATTTGAGCGGTACATGCAAATATTGAAAGGATATGTTCAGAATAGAACTCACCCAGAAGGTTGTATTACCAAGAATTATATTTCCAAAGAGGTAATTGAGTTTTGTAGTGAATATAAAAAATGATTGGATATAGTTGGAAACCTGATTGGTAGATGTCAAAAATTGTAAGATAGAGAATATGGCGGTGCCTTAAGTAAAGATGCAAAGTTAAACTCAATTGATCAATATCTTTGGGAGCAAGTCCACAGATGGGTATTAGTTAACATGCCAAAAGTATAACCTTACATAGCGAACGGATATAATTATTTTCGTTCAACTTATTGGTTCATTTTTTCAATCACTATTAATAAGCGAACATAATTGTATGATAGTTTGCATTTGGAAGCCTTAAGGTCAGACATAAAGAATAGATGAAGTAAAACAAAATGGATTGAAGATGAGCACAACCGTACATTTATGTACAAGTTGCATCAGAATGTATGTTCATAAATTTGTATCATTTGATGCTATTACTAAATGTGTATTGTAATAAATACTTTAACATTTTCTTATATTCACTGAGTAGGTCAAAGCAATGCAAAGTTTACCATACCAGGATGTTTTGGAAAATTTAAAATGGATAATACAGGGTCCGCTATGGACAGTAACTAAACATCAAAGATATGATATTAAAGGGGTTCTATTCCAAACCTTGGATAAAGATAACAAGAGTGTCACACAAAATAGTAGAGTTAAATTAGTTGCACAAACTATCCATTATGCTAGTGAGAAGGACAATAATCTCATATTTGGTGAAATGGCTTACTATGGAATGTCAACTACAATTCCTTTTGCATTACAATGTTCAAATGTGATTGGCTGGACATCAATTTTGGTGTGAAAACTGATATATTAGGTTTTACATGCGTAAACTTCAATAAAGTTGGGCATAAATCAGATCATTCATTATGTCTTCACAAGTGCAACATGTGTTTTGGATGTAGAAGATCAACTAAGGTTCGTAGTTTGAACCACCTCAACATGATATTTTTGTGGACGACAATGTGGTCGAAAAGGATAAGCTCGTGATATTACAACGTTTCATACTCTACTTGTCTCCGAGATGTCTATTGTGGATGAAAATAGTACTATAGATTCAGAATTAGAGGATGATTATGTTCGCAGCAATTTCAAAGGGATTTGGATAACAAAATAGTCGCCCATTTCTCATTATGCTCATTGTGTGACATTTGTATGTCATTATTACTGTTAACATTATTATTTATATGCAAAATATAAAAAAACTACTCCTATAAATGACTAAATAAGATAAAAACTAAAACTAAAGAAGAAAACCCAATAACATAGAAACCCACTCCCAAATTGAGATGAACATAGTTCTCAATGTTAAAGAAAAATAAATCAAGCAAAATAAAGAGTAAAGGTAAAGAAAGCTTCTCTAATTGATTCATTGCAATCAAATTGCAAACTTTAAGCTCCAAAAGCTCCTTTGGCCGATTACCCGTTAATGGTTTTTTCTTTCATTTTTCATCTTTGACAACTAAAAATAAAAAACAAAACAAATAAAAAGAAAATGAAAAAAATAAAAATAAACTAAAAACAAACTAAATGAAAGAAATTAAAAACTTGGATTGCCTCGCAAGAGTGCTTGTTTAAAGTCTTTAGCTTGACTTTATTGTCTTGCTCATCTTGGGTTGCCTCTATCTTCTAGCAATCCGAACAACAATTTCTCTCTTGTATGCCTTAGAATCTTAAGTCTCTTCGACTATATTGGTTCATACATATAAAAATTTTCAACTCTTGAGTCATGCTTTAACTTTAAAGTACCTTTGCACACATTAATTTTTCCTTGCTAGTAGCTAAAAATGGGCGTCTTAAAATCACTCAATTGCTCTAATTGAACACCACAAAGTAAACTAAGAATGAAAACATACCAACATCCACCCTAACATTCAGAGCTATCCCTAAATGATGTATTTGACTTTGATAGGACATATTCACAGTCATGGTTGTTGATGTCAACTTCAGTTCTTGTTTAGATTAATTTAGACACAATGCTAGAGCTTTAGAGAAAGGGAATTTTGGCTACAACAAGGGTTTAGAGAAGGGAGAATTTTGGCCAGTAGCTTTGGAGGAATTCAACATTGGTTTGGAAGCATATTTGAAGAAGCAATTGAAGGAGAAACAAGAGGAAGAATTCAGCAGCCAAAAGCTTTGGGATTTGATTTCTATTTTCTTCTTCCTTTTTATCATTCATGACATGTTATGCTTCGATTTATTGATTGCTATTTCTAAGAACTTGAGTAGCTAATTTTTTATAAGGATTATGATGTAGCTCTATTATGAATATTTAATTTTAATGCATGTTTGGTATTGATTCATATTGATAGTTAATATTTCATTTTTGTTGTTAATGCTTTCATGAAAAGGTGAATGATTTAATATTGCATTCGCTTAGGAAAAATGGATATAATATTGTTTGCAATGAAATACATGGCTGATAGGTGATAGGCATAAAATGTTAATATTTTTATGCCACTTTTGATATTGAATTTAAGCTAGTTTATGATTAATTGTTGATGAAAACTACTTAAAAAACTTTATTTTTTAATTTTTCAGTAAAAGAAAGACAAATGCTAGAATTACCGTATTTCTGTGCAACCTTTACTGAGAAATCATATCTGGAGCCACACTTAGAATTTTTGTGTGATTCTAGATGCTAATGATTCCTGATTCAATATCATTCAATTATGAAAATTTTCATTTCAAATGGTTTGGCCAATCAGTGCCAGTTTGATTTACAAATTCAACAAATTCATCAGTTGCGGCATATTTACACTGTCTTGGAAAAATAAGGATTTGAGTGTCTTCCTGATGTCCAAATTGTGCGATCAATATACTAAGACACAGAACTAACATTTGCAACAAAAATCACTGGATTTGGAGTTCATTTGGTCACCCAAAGTGTACTTGGAATCTTCCTAACAGTCATTGAAGATAAAAAAAGGAAAGTTTTATGCTTACTAGGACTTCCATTGTGATTGGACTGCCATGTCACCACATATCAGCCATGTATCCGAAATTGCCACATCACATGATACATGGAAGGTCAGAATATTCTAATTATCTTAATTAGAATAATATTTGGGATAAAAGGAAGGGATATTAGAGATTGATTATGATTCCTAAAAAGATAAGGAAAGTATCTCTATCCCTAGTATGAACATGAGGCACAAAATACCTCTATGTCCTTAGGATGGCCGGCCATATGAGAACTTATGGGAGTTTGAGATACCTATATTCTCTAGGTTTTAGAGACACCTTAGGGTTAAACCACTCTTAAACCTCTCCTATAAATAGATTGCTACCATGAGAGTGAAAATCATCCTTGACACCATTCACAAGCATCATGGCTACAGCAGCCTTCATCCTTCTCCAGCCGCACCTTTCCCTTTCTTTTCTTCTCCATTCTCACAGCAACAAAGGTATTTAGTTAGATTTATTATTCAGTTTTTAAGAGAGAAAAGTTGTGCTACACAAAGAGAAGTCCCGGCCAACATTTGGAGGAGTCACTTTGAGGCTTTGATCATAGTTTGAAGAAGCTAAGAAGAAAGGATTGAGGAAACAATTTCCTGCAGTCATAAATCCAGATTTGTTTTCTTTTCTCTTATTTTCTTTTGATTATTTAAACTATGTTGTCTCTTATTTATTTCATGGATAATTTTGAGATGATGAGTAGCTAATTTTTATATAAAGATTATGAAGTAACCCTTTTATGCCTATTTAGTTTCTAATGCATATTTAAATTCGATTTATGTTTAAGGTTAATATTTTATTGTAGTTCTTAATGCTTCTATGAAAAGGTGGATTGATTAAGTATTTATATTGGCTTAGAAATAAGGAGTATAGATATGGATGGGCAATAAAATACATGTTTATAGAAATATTGCATGCCTTAGCGACAACTTTAACAAGAACTTATTGAGTTTGCATGTCTTAGGACTTAAATTTCCGTGTTTAGATTAGAAGTAATTAAACACGTTGTGCTTGCTAGATTAGAATGCATTGAGAAATCAACTTCTAGTAATATGTGGTTAAAGGGGGGTTAACCTATGAATCTACAATGCATTAGGGCTATATAGGAGTATTAGTGGTGAAATCATAATCCTTGTTTCCTAATATATGTGAAATCGTACTTGCTGCATTGTTTTTGTTTTTAATATTGCATTGCTTTTAAATTCATGCTTGGTTATACAACAACAATCTTTCAAAAACTCTCTTTTAATTTTCAAAGTTTAATTTACAATTTATTTAGTTTCAATAACTAGAGACATTATTCCTCGTGGGATCGATATCGGAATTCCCTTAGAACTCCACTTTATTACTTGTTATTCGTGCACTTGTGAGTTAATTATACCACAACAATAGGGATATGATCATGCCTAGTGACATCTTAACAAAAGCTTATTGGGTTTGCATGTCTTAGGGCTTAAATTTGGTAGTTTACATTGGGCACGATTAAACTATCTTGTGCTTGTTAGATCAAGATGCATTGAAGGATAAACTCTTGGTCACTTTAGGTTAATAGGGGTTAACAAATGAATTTGTCATGCATTAAGACTATATAGGATTAACAGTGGTGAAGTCATAATCCTTGTTCCATCAATATTCTTCCACTTCTCAATTTTACCAGTTGGACATCCCTCCTTTGGATTAATTTCCATTTGACTTGGAAGAGTGCCTTTTTTTGTGTGGAAAATTTGAACAAGTTGCCCCATTAGAATTCCAAAGCTTTTTATTGTGCCTTGGTCTCCTGCATAAAAGCATTTGTGTTAGTTGCATAGGCATTAGAATTTTTAGTCATTTTTAATAAAGATTGCTCAAGTAAAGATAAATTAGAGGGAGAAGAATACTAAGTCTTTTGAAATTTGAGGATTGGAATTATTGATGTTGTAGTTGTGGGATTTTATAGACTCCTCTTTGTTGCCCTCCTTTGATATTTGAATTGTCTCTCCATGAAAAAATTGGATGGTTCCTCCACCCTAGATTGTAAGTGTTGGAGAAAGGGTTGTTCTTGTTGTTGTCTTGTCCAAAATTCCCTACAAAGTTAACATACATTAGACAAATGATTCCCAACTTGAAAACTAATACTCTCATGATTATCCCAACAATATTCACAACAATTAAAGTTAAAAACATTGAAAATATTCTTTATATTGTTGGAACCCAAGGTCTTAGGTTGCTTTGTGAGATTTGCAACTTAAGCACTCAATTTTGATCTCACATTTTTTTTTATAGATTGTCATGGTCTTCTTAGGGTTTTGATTCCTCTCACTCGCCCATTTCAAATTGTTAATAGCCATCTCCTCCAATAGGTCGAGTGCATTTTCTTGAGATTTGCTTAGTAAAGAACCACCTGCACCTGCTTCCATATTATTTCTTGTTATATAATTTAATCCATTATAGAAAGTTTGGACTTGACGCCATATGGGCATCCCATGGTGTGGAAATATTCTAAGTAACCCTTTCAGCTTCTCCCAACCCTCATATAATGACTCCCCATCATACTGGTGAAAAGTATAAATTTCATTCCTAAACTTTGCAATTTTAATAGGTGGAAAAAATTTATTCAAAAATTTAAAAGTTAAATCATCCCTAGTGGTAATACTCCCTCGAGGTAAATATTACAATCAACTTTTCGCTCTATCCATTAAGGTAAAAAGAAAACAACCTAAGCTTGACAGCATCCTTACTAATTCAACTATACTTGACCAACTCACATACATCATAGAAATTTGATATAAGTTGATTAGGACCCTTACTAGGTAATTGATAGCTATTATGCATAGTCATTGTTATAGGTTTGACTTC
Organism: Ochetophila trinervis; assembly: GCA_003254975.1. Classification (NCBI taxonomy): domain Eukaryota; kingdom Viridiplantae; phylum Streptophyta; class Magnoliopsida; order Rosales; family Rhamnaceae; genus Ochetophila; species Ochetophila trinervis. Next base: position 15,404 of record QANX01007728.1, read on the forward strand.
AAAACTAGTAGCATTAATGGGTGGTCTCCTACTAATGACATATCATCAACTCTTCTAGGTGCAGCATAACCCCTAATGCTCTTATAATCTTGATTATTAAGAACATCAGGAATTACAGGGTTATCTAATTCTTCCATTGTATCCTTTCTTTCTAAGTTTTTAAACAAAGTCTCTCTAACTTCATCTCTCTGTACTATCCTCAAATCCCTCTTAGAAGGTTCTGATGCGGAACCCCAAGCTTAAAGAAACTGTAATCCCAACACACAAGATGATATGGAACAAACCCTAGGTAAAAACCCGCCCTATAGCACCTCTAGATAACAATCGTATCTAGAAACACTAATTAGAAGGCAAAGAATGAAATTGAAATTCGCCACAAAGTAAATACCTTTGATAAGAAGATCAATTCCCAAATGCAACAAGTAGAAGAAGAACTATCCTCACTTGGAACACACAAGTCTTGTTGAAAACAAGAATAGATTCTATTTAATCAATAATCAAAGTTGTCTTTAACAAGCTAGTAACCTCCCCTTTATATAGATATTAGGGTTAGGTTAGGAATCAATCTAGACCATAAAATAATTAGGAAAGTAATCCTAAGGCTAAAAACTAACCCTAAATAAATATAATCCGAAAATAGAAATAATTACAAAACTGCCATTATAATCTGGAAATAGCAATAATTACGAAACTGCCATTATAATCCGAAAATAGCTAAATTACGAAACTGCCATTGAAATCCGAAAATAGCTAAAATTATGTCGTTTCGTCTTTGCAACTCCCGAGCAGCATTACCACCTTCATTCCTTGCTTGGACATCATGCTTAAATCATCATTATGCCTCATAAAAGTGTTTGGATCATGTGGATACTTGAATCGATCTTCATCAATTATTCTCTTCACAAGTCCAAGCATTCCCGCTTTGATCTTCTTAGCTCGAGAACGCGTCACTAGTCCACTTGGCAGCACAATGTCTTCACCATGAACATCCAGGCTAGAAGAGCGCTCGATGCCTACATCAGGTTCACTATAAGTTCAAAAACTCATAAACCAAATAAACAAAAATTAAAACCAATAAAAATAAAATCAGCAGGTAAAGTGCAAACTAAAACTAAATGCAAACAAAGTAAGACTCAAAGCAAACACAAAACTAGAGCAAAATAGAAATAAAACTGCAGAAAATAAAATAAAACAAGCCTAAAACCAAAACTAACAAAAAAACAAAAATGCAGTAACTTTTTTTTTTTTTTCAAATTTTTTAATGTGGCAAACAATCAAAAACCCTAAACAAAAATAAATTCGACTAAAAATTAAATCTACTTAGCAACTTTGATTTCATCATTCTTTAAACTCAAATTGAATTTCTTTGGATCCAATAAAGGTATCCAATTGTTGTTCTTCAATGGCAAAAATCTGACCTATACAAAACAAAAACAAAAATTAAATAAAAAATATAAATTTAATCAACAGTAAAATTAAATCAGCAGTAGAAATAATTATTCTCCGGCAACGGCTTGAAAAACTTGCTGCGGTGTAATTTTTATTATTTTCAAGTCCATAAATCAACAAATAATAAAGTAGTTTTTAGAAATAAATCGAATATTGGACCCATGAGGAATACTGTAATTTTGAATTTAACCTCAAAGCTAGCTAAACTAGAAAAAGTAAAAGATTGATTGATTGGTTGACTGGTTTTGTGAAAGCAAATTAAAAAGCAAAATTTTTATTAAAAAAATAAAAAATCAAATTGACAAATAAAAGATTCAAATTAGTGATGGGATGAGGATTATGACTTCAATACTATTAATCCTATTTAGTTTCAATGCATGATAAATTCATCCATTAACCTCTCTCAATCTAAATTAACCTAGAGTTGATCCCTCAATGCATATTGGTATAGCAAGCACAAGATAGTTTAATAGTCTTCAGTCTAAAATACCAAATTTAAGCCCTAAGACATGTAAACCCAATAAGTTCTTTTTACCATCTATTTCATTACAAACAATACCATATTCCTTATCCCTCAGCCAATATATTATTAAATCATTCACTTTTTCATGAAAGTATTAAGATCAACAATGAAATATTCATCATAAGGCTACAGTGTAATCCTAAAAAAAATTTAGCTACTCATCTTCAAAGCAATAGCCATCAATAATTTAAAAGAAAATAGATTATAAAAAAAATATTAGGAAAGAAGAAAGCAAACCTAAAAGTTATGGCTGCAAAATTTTCGCTTTTGATTCCTCTTGAATTGCTATTCAAAATATGACTTCAAAGCAAGGTTCAATTCCTCCAAGGTTTGGCCAAAATTCTCCCATGGTTCTCTTCTTAATGTAGCCAAAACCCCCTCTCTCTCTAAACTTTATGACTTGTTTAAACATAAAGCCTTGAATGGTGTAGAATGGAATGCTTAATGGCATTAAAGAGTAGGGGATTTATAGGAATGAGCTATTGGTAAAATACTTGCAAGGTGAGAAAAACCCCTAGAATTTATCCTTACCCTGCTTCTAGTCCTATAAGGTAGCAGGGAATTATCTAATTTACAATAAATCAAAATAATGATAAAATCAATATTTTTTGGTATTATTTCTCTAGTTGTATGGCCATGTAGTGTGGTAAGGATAAATTGTGCCCTCAATAGGAAAATGACCTATATATCCTTATCATTGTACCCATCTTTCCTTATCTATTTTCTCTCTCCAATTTATACTCCTATTATATACTTTTGAAGTAGCATATGATGTGGTAATAATAATACTCTTGTCTTGAGAATGATGATGTGGCAATCCCGGTCATCCATGTTTAGGTGGCATCCTAATTGGCAAAAACACTTTCCATATTTATCAGGCAGATTCAAAGCACCTTTTGGATGACCAAATGAACTCTGATTTATTGATTTTAAATTGAAAATTTCCAACTCTGTCTTAGCTTTTTAGGCATATCTTGACAGCACAAATCTGACACTTAAATGTCAATTTTGGCACAGGAGTGTAAGTCTGTCTCATTTGCTAAAAATGTCTATATTCAAAATAAAATTGGCACTAATTGGATGATCTAATTGTAATGAAATTTTACAGAATTGATTCTTGATAAGTTAGAAACCTCTAGCAACTAAAAGTGCACAAAGAATCAACTTTTAGCTCCAAATATAATTAATTCAGTACAGTTTGCGCATAAAATACAATAATTTCCAGCTTTTGTTTATCTTTCTTTAAAAATAGAAAAATACTACAAATCAGTATTTTTAAATTAAAATTAATTCAAAACTAGCAAAAATCCAACATATTACTTTAAAATAGTAGCTTTTTTATGCCTATCAAGAGTCAACCACCATATTACTTTCCCGAATGATGCGAGTAGCTTTAAAATTGATGGAAGCAATATAAGCTAGACAATGAGACCATCTAGGTAACAAATGACAAGGATCACATAATGACCTATCACAAAGAAGCCGCACAACTTTCACAGAATCACTTTTTACCTAAATAAAATCCTAACCAATGGATTTTGCATACTCTAAAGCCTTAATCATTGCATGAATCTCCACTCTAAAGGAATAGATGAAGGAAGAAAACTACTTTATTACTTATTACTTATTGATTCGTACACTTGCGAGTAATTTAATTTTCAACACAACAAGTTTGAATGCCATTAATGGGGAATAATTATTTCTAGTGTTGATTAATTTTTTTTTTAGGTTCATTTTTGTTTTTGTCTTGTGTAGGTTCGGGTTTAGCCATCGAAGAACAACAATTGAAAAGTTTTCTTGGATCAAAGAAATTCAATTTGAGTTTGAAGAAGGAGAAAATCAAAGTATCTAAGTAGATTTAATTTTCAGTTGAATTAATTTTGTGTTTAGGTTTTTATTGTTTTCGATTTTCTAAAAAAAAAAATTTCTTTGTTATATTTTTTAGGGTTTTAATACTGCATGTTGAGTTTTGTTTAGTTGTTAGTTGATTAAATTTTTGCTTCCTAAAACACAATCTAAAAATTGATTTTTTTTTNACTTGCGAGTAATTTAATTTTCAACACAACAAGTTTGAATGCCGTTAATGGGGAATAATTATTTCTAGTGTTGATTAATTTTTTTTTTAGGTTCATTTTTGTTTTTGTCTTGTGTAGGTTCAGGTTTAGCCATCGAAGAACAACAATTGAAAAGTTTTCTTGGATCAAAGAAATTCAATTTGAGTTTGAAGAAGGAGAAAATCAAAGTATCTAAGTAGATTTAATTTTCAGTTGAATTAATTTTGTGTTTAGGTTTTTATTGTTTTCGATTTTCTAAAAAAAAAAATTGCTTTGTTATATTTTTTAGGGTTTTAATACTGCATGTTGAGTTTTGTTTAGTTGTTAGTTGATTAAATTTTTGCTTCCTAAAACACAATCTAAAAATTGATTTTTTTTTAAAATTACTGCACTTTTGTTTTTATTTTTAGCTTGATTTCTTTGCTGTTTTTAGATTTATTTTTCTCTAGGTTTGTGTTTACATTAAGTTTTATTTAGTTTGCATTTAGTTTTGATCTTTTGAACTTTATCAGTTTGTTTAAATTGTCTTTTTGCTTTAATTTTAGTTGCTGGATTTTTATTTTTATTAGTTTAAATTTCTATTTTTATTTTTGTTTATTTGGTTTATGAGTTAGCTAATTGATAGTGACCTTTCAGAGAGAGATTTGAGGAGATGAAGGAGAAGCAAAGTTAGAGAGACTTTGTTTAGGAATATTGAAATAGAAGATACTATGGAAAATCAAGATAATGCTGTAATTCTTTAAGTTTCTAATAATAAAGGTTATAGGACCAATAGAAATTATGCTACACCTAAAAAAATTGAGGATATGTCATGTATTAGGAGACCACCCATTGATGCCCCTTTGAGGTAAAACCTATTACAATGTCTATGCTTAATAATTACCAATTTGGAGGGTTGCCTAGTGAGGATCCTAATGAACATATGTCAAATTTATGTGATGTATGTGTATTAGTTAAATGCAATGGAATTACTGAGGACGCTGTCAAACTTAGGTTGTTTTCTTTTACCTTAACGGATAGAGCTGGTTGCAATCTCTACCTGCAATGCGTATTACCACTTGGGATGATTTAGCTTTTAGAGTTTTGAATAAATTTTTCTCACCGATTAAAATTCCCAAGCTTAGGAATGAGATTAATATTTTTCATCAATTTGATGAAGAGTCATTATATGAGGCCTGCGAAAGGTTGAAAGAATTATTTAGGAAGTGTCCACACCATGGAATGCCCATATAGAGTCAAGTTCTAACTTTTTATAATGGGTTGAATTATGTAAATAATGTGAATGCAGCTACAGGTGGTTCTTTATTAAATAAATCTCAAGAGCATGCATATGACCTACTGGACGAGATGACTATCAACAATTTGCAGTGGGCAAGTGAGAGAAGTCAAAATCCTAAGAAGACCATGGATGTCCAAGAAGAGGATGAGATAGCAAAATTAAGTGCTCAAGTTGCAAATCTAATAAAGTACTATGAGACCTTGGGTTCCAACATTTTGAATATTTCCAATATTTATAATTTTATTTGTTGTGAATATTGTGGGGAAAATCTTGAAAGTGTTAATTGTCAAGTAGGAAATCCTTTTGCTCAATATAGTGAATCTAATGATGTTAATTTTGTAGGAAATTTCCATTAAGGCAAAACAAGAACAACAAATTCTCCAATACTTACAATCCAAGATGGAAGAACCATCAAATATTTCTTAGAGAGACAATTCAAATACCAAAGGAGGGCAACAAAAAGGAGTTCATCAAATCTCAACAAGACAAAATTGACAATTCCAATCCGCATATTTCCAAAAGACTTCTCAACCTTAACTTCAATCTCAATCTCAAAAATTTTCTCCTTCTACTTTATCTTTGCTTGAGGAATTTTTGTTGAAGATGACTGAAAGTTCTACTGCCTTCATGCAAGAAACTAAGGCAGAAATTAAAGGTTTAAAGACTCAATTGGAGCAACTAGATCAAGCTCAACTAGATTAAAGGTTTAAAAGAAAAGTGATTTAGAGAGTCAACTAGCTGGATTTCAATTAGAAACAAAGAAAGAGTTATTAAGCTTCATGGCACAAACTGAAAATTTCAAAATGGAAAATCAATTCAATAATCAAACTGATGCTGTGAAAGGTCTTAAAAAGCCAACTAGCAAGCATGTTTCAAAGAACACAAAAAGTCCTACCAATCAATACTGAGAAAAATTCAATGGAGGTAATGTCTTTTGATGTGCAGCTAAGGCATTCAAGAAATTAGAGGATATAGAATATCAAGAAGACAAAAAAGCCATAGCTAAAGGGGAAATTGAAACATAAGAATTGAATTGTGAAGATGTGTCTTCATCTTCCAAGGTTCAAGTTGCAGTACTGAAGCTTCATGTCTCAAAGTATTTACCTTCTCATGCTAGAGGAAACCTTGGAAAAGGAAAAGAAACAAAAGATGAGTTGATGCCTATGAAGGAGAAAAGAGAAAAGAATTGGGAATACAAGCAACACCCACAACAACCATTCCCTAATAGGCTGGAACAAAAGAAGTTGGATCTTCAATTTGGCAATTTCTAGATGTTTTGTTTTTAAAAAACTACATGATAATATTCCATTTCTAGATGCATTAGAGAATATGACAAATTATGCCTAGGTTTTTAAAGGAAATTATTAAAAAGAAAAAGAAAGTAGGAGGTCATGATATGGTAGTTTTAAATGAGGAGTGTAGCACCATATTACAACACAAGCTAACACCAAATTTAAAAGATCTAAGGAGTTTCTCTATTCTTTGTCATATTAGTGATATTAAATTTTCTAATGCTTTATGCGATTTATGAGCCTCTATAATTTTAATTTTTTATTCTTGTTTCAGGAAGCTTGGACATAGAAAAGTAAAGCCCAACACAATTTCTTTACAAATGACAGATCGCACCATCAAAATGCCAGTGGGAGTACTTGAGAATGTAATTGTCAAAGTTGATAAGTTTTACTTCCCCATGGACTTTGTAGTATTAGATATGCGTGAGGATGACGAAGTACCTTTGATCTTTGATAGACCTTTCTTAGCTACTAGTCATGCTTTAATGGATGTACAAAAAGGTAAACTTACCTTTAGGTTTTGTAACAAGAAGGTCACCTTTAATATCTACAAACCCACTCCTTATCCAAAAGATGAATGGTGCCATGAGATTGAGGTATTGGAGTCAAACTTGTTAGAGAAACGTAAAAAAAAGAATAAAGGGCTGCATGGATCATCATTTATTAACAGTTGCTTTGGAGATGGAAGCAACCAACAAATTTATCCTAAATAGAGCATGACAATTAAGTCAACCTAAAGAATTTAAACAGAGCTTTTTGGGAGGCAACCAAAAGTTTTTAAGTTTTTTAGTTTATTTTCAGTTATCTTTCATTTTTAATTTCTTTTTATTTTGTTTTGTTTTGTTCTTAGGTATAAAAAAAAAATCAAAGGAATAGATCATTAGAGGGGTAATCGACCAAAATGAGCTATTAGAGGTTTAAAGTTTGCAATTTAATTGCAATACAGCAATTGGGGGACCTTTCTTTACCTTTACTCTTTATTTTGTTTAATTTCTTTCTTCTAACATTGAAAACTATGTTCATCTTAATTTGGAAGTGGTTCTTTTTGTTAAGGAGTTTTCTTTTTTACTTTTAGTTTTTATGCATATTTAGGAGTAGTTTCTAAACTTTTGATTTTTATGTTGGTTGAACTTCTATTTTTCTTGTTTTCTTAAATATTTGATGGGGCCAATAATAAGAGTATGATTGAAAATAAATTGATCCCTTAAGTAGTAAAATAAATTCATTATTACTTTCAAAACCATTTTGAGCACTTTGTCAAATATGCATGAGTTAGATTGTATTTTGGAGAAGATTTGCATTAAATTAGAGTAATTATTTTTGAAGTCTAGAACTTGCTTAATTACTGCTTAAGGAAAAATCCTAAGAGATGCATTACTTTAAATATGATTTAGGCCATTTTTTGTTTTGAGATTGAACATTTCTAACCTACCTTTTTAATTTTTTATTCGTTAGTATCTTGTTTGAGCCATTTTTAGGATGCATAAAAGATTGCATGTTAGAGTTTTAAGTTCATTCAATCCACATTGACTTACTTTTTTTAGCCTAAATATATATATTTTTTACCCTATACACATTATTAAAGAGAGCTTATTTTGAGTTGAAATGAATTTATGCTTGTCAATTTGTATTTAGTGGAGTAAAAACAAAAAAAAAATTAAGGGTGGCAATGATAGTGATATTCGGTCTACTATGTATCTTTAATGTGAAAAAGAAGTTTGAATAAGATATGAAAAAGAACAATTTAGGGGTTAGAAGAGAAAAAAAAATTATACAAAAAGTAAAAGAAAAGAAAAGAAGATGAAAGATAAAAAGCGAGTTGTGAAAATTTTTTATGGAGTTTGAAGGAAAGGAATAAGAAAAATGTATTTGTGAGCAAAAAACAAAAGAACTTTAAGCATATTATTCAAAAGTTTTTTTTCTTTGAATTTTATTTTCCTATCATTTTCTTTTTTCTAGCCCATTACCCTTTAGCGTTCACATTAGAAGCTTCTGAAGTTCTAATGATTCGAGGTAATGCATTGATCAACATTAGTGGAGAGCATTCGGTGGTTCATATCCTTATCTACAATCTCTATTTAATGTAGATTTATTCAATTGCATGACATTGAGTGTATTATTTGACTTCACACACATTTTGAAAGTAATGATTATGTTGAATAAAATATAGGGTATTGAGTTTCATGATTACTTGCAAATTACTATTGAATTTATATGATTATACAATCTTCTAGGTACCCCATCAAGGTATTTAGATATGTTTTTATAGGAAATGTGTTTTTTAGTTCTTCCTATCTTTGTTTGGGACTAGCAAAGTTCAATTTGAGGGTAGTTGGTAGGTAACTTTTTATGCCATATTTTTATGTTGGATTTTTGCTTGTTTTGAGTTAATTGTTAATGAAAATACTAATTTGCTGTATTTTTTTTATTTTTAAAGATAGAAGAAGAAATGCTGGAAATTGTAGTATTTTCTACGCAATCTTTACTAAATAAATCATATATGGATCTCCACATTGAATTTCTATGAAATTCTAGTTGCTAATGATTTTTGGATGATCAAGATTCAATTTTTTAAAGTTTCATTGCAATTGGATCAGCCAATCAAGACCAGTTTGATTTTGAAGATGAACTTTTTTCACAGTTACAATAGACTTACACTCCTGTGGAAAAATTAAAATTTGAGTATCTTTTCGATGTCCATTCTGTGCGATCAAGATATGCCTAGAAAGCTAAGACATAGATCTAACATTTTCAACTAGAATCAGTGAATTTAGAATTCATTTGGTTATCCAAATTGTACTTTGAATCTGCCTAACAAACATAGAATATATTAAGGAAAGTGTCTTTGCCAACTAAGATGCCACCTATGAACGATGAGTGGGATTGCCACATCATCACTCTCCAGCCAGAAGTATTATTGTTGCCATATCACATGCCATTGGAAAATTTTAGATTATTCCAGTAATATTAATTGGAGAAGGAATTAAAATTGAAAGGAGATTGAAATACTAAAGAGATATGGATTTACTTTCCTAATCTATTTGGGAGTGTGACATCATTTTGAAGGCACAATTACTCCTATAACCCCATATGGCCAGCCATTAGAGTAAGAATAGGGAAGAATTTCATTTTTATTAATATTTTGTTTCCTATTAACTTGAAGAATTAGAATTATGGTAACATTATAACTCTAGGGTTTTTTCTTGCTTTACAATCACTCTTTTCCTATAAATACTCTACACCTTAGAGCTTTAGGGAGATCTCTTTTCCATTAAATGCCATTCTATGTTCTACATTCTATTCCACACAATTCTCACTAGTTTAGGAAGGGGGAATTTTGGCTAGTCACAAGCTTTGGGAGGATGCTACCTTACATTGGAGACATATTTTGAGGAGAAATTGATGAAGGAACAAAGAGAAGATTTATGCTAGCCAGAAGCTCTAGATTTACTTTATTTTCTTCCTTTTTTTGTCATTCATAATATGTTTTATTTTGATTTGTTGATGGCCATTTCTAAGAACATGAGTAGCTAAGTTTTTAGGAGGATTATGATGTAGCCCTATTATTAATATTTAGTTTTCAATGCATGATTGGTTTTAATTCATATCGATATTTAATATTTCATTGTTGATCTTAATCATGAAAAGGTGAATAACTTAATATTTTATTCACTTAGGGATAAGGAATATAGTATAGTTTGCAATGAAATACATGGTAGATAGGGATATCTTCATGACTTGTAACACCTTAACAATAACTTATTATGTTTGCATGTCATAGGGCTCAAATTTGGTAATTTAGATTTGGGACGATTAAACTATCTTGTGCTTGCTATTTCAAGGTGCATTGATGTATCAATTCTTGGTCACTTTAGGTTAAGAGAGGTTAACTAATGAATTTTTCATGCATTGAAACTAAATAGGATTAATAGAGGTAAAATCATAATCCTTGCTCCATCAATAATTTGAAACCTTTTATTAATTTACTTTGCTTCTATACTTTGATTTCTTAATTGCCTTTTATTTAAATTTTGCTTTGCTATACAAAACCAGCCAATGAAACAATTCTCTTTTACTTTTCTAGATTTAATTAGCAATAAAATTTACTTTCAAGCATTAGAGACATCATTTATCGTGGGATTAATATTTGATTTTCTCTAATAAAAACACTTTATTACTTGTTGATTGGTGCACTTGTGAGTAATCTAATTTTTACCACAACATTCCCCAAACAAGAACTAAACAAAAAAAATAGAGAAATAACCTCTTGGTTTTAAACTTCATAGAAGAAAGAACAATCATAGCAACGGATTACAATCTTACCTCTTGTGCCAAACTTCTATAACTCCGTCTTGAATCCTCTAAACCAAATGTTTGTAAAAAAAATTTCTCCACCATTTCTAAATCTCTATCTCATGTTTCCCTCTCTTCCCTCTTATACTAGACTAGGTTGGTAGAAAAATATATGAGTAGAAACCCTAGGCCACAAATATTTCCTAATAAAAAGAAAGCTATAATTTAATCTAAATAAGAAAATAAGTGAAACAATAATTAGTTTACTTATTTCTTCCTTACCAAACATAGAAGTCAAACAATTAAGGATTTTAAAATGCTTCAAGATAGTTAAATAATACAATAAAATTGTCCTTTCCAAATAATTCAAAAATGGAGATCTTACTGTGCTGACTTTTTATACTTGGGCTTGATGAGGTGATAAAATTTATGTGGAATCGAAGTTGGATAGGGCTTTTTGTTCTTTTGATTGCTTAAATGCTTGGATTGTTTTATCTTGTATTGTTTTACCCCGTTATAGTTCAAACCATAATCCATTATTTTTATTCCTTCAAGATACGTTTCTTACTGGCCCAAAACATTTTCGTTTTCAATCTATGTGGTGTGGGCATAGTTCTTTTTTAACTTTGGTTAAAAAAACCTAGGATGTGGAGCTTGTGGGTTCTCCTATGTTCCAAGTGATGCACAAGTTAAAAAATTTAAAATAGGCTCTTCAGATATGGAATGAAAATGTCTTTGGAGATATTCAGAAAACTATCTCGAAGGTTCAAGTGGATTTGCAAGTTATTCAGGAAGAGATTGCTACACAAGGTCTTACAGTTGATTGGTTTAGTGCAGAGATGAAGGCTCATTCTATTTCAGAGTATGCCTTTCACAATAAATAAAAGATGTTAAGAGATAAACATCGTATTAAATGGCTTTGTGATAGGTGATCATAACACGAACTTATTTCATTCCTACATCAACTTCAAGCAGGTTAATAAACCCCTCACTTCTCTTAAGATTAATGGTATTCTTTCTTCTGACCATGCAGCTAATAAGGAACATGTTCTTAATTTTTATTCTTTTTTATTTAGTGTGGATCATAAGTCGTTAAATACTTTGGATAGTAGTTTAATTTATAGTATTGTTCGTTCTTTGGTTTTGAATGAGGACAATGTTATGCTTCTCGACGATCCTTCTTTAGAAAGAATTAAGTCTGTTGTGTTTTGTATAGACCATTCAAGAGCTCCCGATCCAAATGGTTATACGGGCATTTTTTTAGACTGCTTAGGATATTGTGGGAAAGCAGGTTAGTGATGCTGTTTTTTCTTTCTTCAAATCCGAAGTTATGCAATCGGGTTTAAATTCAAATTTTCAACTTTAATTCTTAAGGTGGCTAATGCTAATGTTGTTGAGAATTATCGACCAATTATTTTGGGTAATTTTGTTTCCAAGATAATTTCCAAAATTATCTCTAACTGATTGGGTGCTATTGTGCGACGTAATATTTTCTCCCAATCAATTTTCTTTTATTAATGGTAGACAGATTCAAGACTGTATTGTTGCAACTTTGTATTGCATGAACATTATGGGCTAGAAATGTTTACAATGGCCATGGAGGTGGATATTTAGAAGGCTTTTGATACTCTTAGGTAGGATTTGATTTTGCAAGTTTTAAAGAGTTTTAGGTTTTTTGATACTTTTTGTGTTTGGGTTTCTGTCATTTTCTATTCTTCCCCACTTCTATTTTAATTATTGGTTCTCTAGCTGGTTTTTTCTCTTTTTCTAGAGATGTTAGGCAATTAGATCCTTTATCATCTATTGCTTGGGATTGCTAAAGACTTCATGAGCCCTTATATTCTTCTGGGGATAGTGCTGCTCTTTGTCATTGGCTTTATGCAGATGACATTTTGTTGTTTGTGAAGGCACTATTTCTAACATGAAATGTGTTAAAGAGGCTTTTAAGTTTTATGGTTCTATTTCCGGCGAATTGGTGAAGTCGGCTAAGTTGTTTATCTGTTTTGGTGACATGGTTCCCACATTTCATCTTTGTCAGGTATGCAAACCGAATCCCATATATATCGGCATTCCTCTTTTTATGGGATGAACTTCTATTGCTAATCTTCGTCCTATAGTGGATAATCAGTTTGATAATTGGACAGGTCGATTGCTCTCTTTTGCTGGATAATGTGTTATGAAGGCTTTTAATTTGTATGGTTCTATTTTTGGCGAATTGGTGAACTCGGTTAAGTTGTTTATCTATTTTGGTGACACGGTTCCCACATTTCCTCTTTGCCAGGTACGTAAACCGGATCCCATATATCTCGGCATTCCTCTTTTTTTATAGGATGAATTTCTATTGCTCATCTTTGTCCTATAATGGATAATGTTATTCATCAATTTGATAATTGGACAGGTCGATTGCTCTCTTTTGCTTGTAGGGCTTGTCTTATTGATTTAGTGATGACACCTATATTTTTTTACATTTTTATGGTTTATTGATGGCTAGTTGCTCTTCTCAATTCATAAAATAAGTATTTGTAGTTATATTTGGATGGCGTCTACTTCACAGTGTAAAGGGATTACAGTTTCTTGGGATATTTTTCCGCCCTCTAAATTTTGGTGGCTTGGGCATTAAGGATTTATGGTTGTTCAATAAAGCTCTATTAAGTAAGCTTGCTTGGAAGTTCATACGTGATGATTCTTTTGTTTTTGACCTTCTTCATTCCCTTTATAAACGTAAGAATTATTATGTTTCTTCTTCTACTTGGTCCAAAATTTGGGTGCTTATTAAAGAGATTTATAAGGATTGTTGCAAATTACTGACTTGTTAAGGAAGCCAATTATTGACTTGTTACAACTCCAAAATCGGGTTTGGGATCCCAATTAAAAAGTGTTAGATTTTATGATAGAGGATGAGCTTTGGAGATTGTTAGAGGATTTCAAAAATGATTTTCCTACTTTAACAGCTTTCATTAAAAAATTTAAGGTTAATTTTGAATGTGAGGATGGTTTGATTTTGATAAACTCTTTTTTTGGTGATATTAATGTTCGTTCTCTTTATTTGCAATTGTTTGGCATTTTTCATAGGGAGGATTGGTTTGATATGATTTGTGGGAAATTTATTCCTATGTCTAAATCTTTCTTATGTTGGAGAATTTTTTATGGGAGACTATGGATGATATTTTGAAGCAAAAGGGTTTTCAGTTGGCTTCTTGTTGCNTATGGTTGTTCAATAAAGCTCTATTAAGTAAGCTTGCTTGGAAGTTCATACGTGATGATTCTTTTGTTTTTGACCTTCTTCATTTCCTTTATAAAGGTAAGAATTATTATGTTTCTTCTTCTACTTGGTCCAAAATTTGGGTGCTTATTAAAGAGATTTATAATGATTGTTGCAAATTACTGACTTGTTAAGGAAGCCAATTATTGACTTGTTACAACTCCAAAATCGGGTTTGGGATCCCAATTTAAAAGTGTTAGATTTTATGATAGAGGATGAGCTTTGGAGATTGTTAGAGGATTTCATAAAATGATTTTCCTACTTTAACTGCTTTCATTAAAAAATTTAAGGTTAATTTTGAATGTGAGGATGGTTTGATTTTGATAAACTCTTTTTTTGGTGATATTAATGCTCGTTCTCTTTATTTGCAATTGTTTGGCATTTTTCATAGGGAGGATTGGTTTGATATGATTTGTGGGAAATTTATTCCTATGTCTAAATCTTTCTTATGTTGGAGAATTTTTTATGGGAGACTATGGATGATATTTTGAAGCAAAAGGGTTTTCAGTTGGCTTCTTGTTGCTGTGTTTTTTCTTGTACGAAGGAAATTGCTGGCCATCTTTTTCATGCTTTTCCGCTTGTGATTGCTGTTTGGCATTGTCTTTTGCATATTTTTGGTATGAATTTGGATTTTTTAGGTTCTCCGTTATGTCTTCTTTGGAAAGCTATGCAATACTCTTTTGGTAAACAAGTATATTCTTCATTGCTCGGCACTATCATTGCAAGTTTCTCTTCCATTATGTCTTTTTTGGAAAGTTGTGCAATACTCTTTTGGTAAGCAAGTATATTCTTCATTGCTAAGCGCTATCATTGCAATTTTCTCGATTATTTAGTTTGTTCAAACTAAAAAACTCCACAAAGATATTTTCATGCCTCTTCATCGAATTTTGCTTACATTATTCAAGCTATTCATATTGTTCATATTCCTCAGAAAGCTCCTAATGTTATGCTAATGCTTTGGTTGCAGGGGTTAGAGGTGGAGATGTTGGTGTCTTTTGTACCTCTTGTGGTTTCATCAAAGGGTGCTTTATCGTTCCTCTTTATGGTGTGCAGGCTTTTAAAGCTAAGCTTTCTATTGCAATCTATGCTACAGCGTTAGCTAAAAAGCATCAGTGGACAAATATCTAGCTAGAGTCGGACTATACTTAAGTTGTGCAAGCTTTTTAATGAAAGCTTGCTTTGGTGTTGTGAACTTTACGTAATAAATGGTGGGCTTGCATTAGTTTTTTGCATTCGATTTCAAATTTCTCATATTTATAGAGAAGATAATCAAGTTATGAGTTTATTATCCAAAGTTGTTATCTCTTCGGCGAAAGAGACTTGGAGTCATATTCTTCCTAGTTACTGTAATGTCGCTCATGAAATTGACATCTTGGGAGATAGATCTTTTCGGTTTAATCATTAGTTTTGTGGGGGGTTTTATTGGGTTTGGTGTTTGCTGGTACTCTTTGACTTTTCTGAGGTTTTCTCCTTTGGAATTTTTTCGCACGACGGTTATAATGAGGCCAATAATTGGGATTTTTGGTTTGTTGTTATTATTCTTTCAAACTTTTTATTTGTTTTTTATTTATTTATAAATTAATCGTCTAGGTTTTAGTTGTATTTGGTGTGCCAATATAGTTGTGATTCCTTAGCTTTTTTGCTCTTTCGGTCATTTTTTGGTTAATCTTAGAATACAATAGGCTATACTTTTATGTATAAGAAAAATTTCACTTACAGTTCTCAATTTTAGTCCCTAATTCAAATTAGATGGGTCAGCCTACAATACAACATGTTATTATGGTTGGACTGGTAGAACCATGCTTACATGTTGACAAGTGGCATCACAAAAGTAAAGTTACCTATGTAACCGGATATAACCAATAGTAATATTACAATATTTTAGGATTACATTACTCCATTGATAGACAAGTTACCTCACGTTTGAACAATGTTACCTCATTTTAGTAATGTTACAATATTGCTGGACCGAATTACGTGATTTATGGACAGGTTACAGGTTTTTTAAACAATATTACCACCCTTCGGTATTGTTACACCGTTTATGGATGATGTTACTTTATTTAAAGATTGTTTTACTTTTTTATGGACAATATTACCTCATTTTGGATAGCATGTTGCAAAGCGCGTTACTTTGTTCATGGATTAGTGTTACCTTTTTTATGAACCATGTCACCTCACTTGTGGATCGTATTACATCATTTCGGTTATGTTACAATATTTCTGGACCAAATTACATGATTTATGGAAAGGTTACAGATTCTTTGAACAATATTACCACCTTTCGGTATTGTTACACCATTTATGGATTATGTTACTTTATTTGCAGATTGTTTTATTTATGGACCATGTCACCTCACTTGTGGATCGTATTACATCATTTCGGTTATGTTACAATATTTCTGGACCAAATTACATGATTTATGGAAAGGTTACAGATTCTTTGAACAATATTACCACCTTTCGGTATTGTTACACCATTTATGGATTATGTTACTTTATTTGCAGATTGTTTTACTTTGTTATGGATAATATTACCTCGTTTTGGATAGCATGTTGCAAAGCGCGTTACTTTGCTCATGGATTAGTGTTACCTTCTTTATGGACCATGTCACCTCACTTGTGGATCTTATTACATCATTTTGGTCATATTACAATATTTTTGGACCAATTGACTTAATTTATGGACACGTTACAGGTTATTTGAACAATATTACCACCTTTCGGTATTGTTACACCGTTTATGGATTATATTACTTTATTTGCAGATTGTTTTACTTTGTTATGGATAATATTACCTCGTTTTGGATAGCATGTTGCAAAGCGCGTTACTTTATTCATGGATTAGTCTTACCTTCTTTATGGACCATGTCACCTCATTTGTGGATCATATTACATCATTTTGGTAATGTTACAATAATTCTAGACCCAATTACATGATTTATGGACAGATTACAGGTTCTTTGAAAAATATTACCACGTTTCGGTTTTGTTACACCATTTATGGAAGATGTTACTTTATTTGCAGATTATTTTACTTTGTTATGGACAATATTACTTTGTTTTGGATAGCATGTTGCAAAGCGCGTTACTTTGCTCATGGATTAGTGTTACCTTCTTTATGGACCATGTCACCTCACTTGTGGAACGTATTACATCATTTTGGTCATGTTACAATATTTTTGGACCAATTGACTTAATTTATGGACACATTACAGGTTATTTGAACAATATTACCACCTTTCGGTATTGTTACACCGTTTATAGACAATGTTACTTTATTTGCAGATTAGTTTACTTTGTTATGAACAATATTACTTTGTTTTGGATAGCATGTTGCAAAGTGCGTTACTTTGTTCATGGATTAGTGTTACCTTCTTTATGGACCATGTCACCTCACTTGTGGATCGTATTACATCATTTTGGTAATGTTACAATATTTATGGACCAAATTACGTGATTTATGGACAGGTTACAGGTTCTTTGTACAATATTACCACCTTTCGGTTTTGTTACACCGTTTATGGATTATGTTACTTTATTTGCAGACTGTTTTACTTTGTTATGGACAATATTACTTTGTTTTGGATAGCATGTTGCAAATCGCGTTACTTTGTTCATGGATTAGTGTTACCTTCTTTATGGACCATGTCACCTCACTTGTGGATCTTATTACATCATTTTGGTCATGTTACAATATTTTTGGACAAATTTACTTAATTTATGGACAAGTTACAGGTTCTTTGAACAATATTACCACATTTCGGTATTGTTACACCGTTTATGGATAATTTTACTTTATTGCAGAGTATTTTACTTTTTTATGGCCAATATTACCTCGTTTCGGATATTACGAAATAATAATGGTGTTACCTGCTTTATGAATTAACCACATTGAAAAATCATAAATTATTCACTTACCAAACCCCAATATAAATAGTATATTGGAATGACCTTTTAAATGGTATATATTTAAAGTTTATATATTTTAAACATTTTTTTGTACTTTGTAGTAAATAATGTTTAATATGCCAACAACCACATATCATTAATGAGCTAGATATGAATATTCACCAACCAATTAACTTCAATCTTCTCTTGATGCTAAAGTCATTTCCAGGAGCCTTCCAACAGCTCCAACATTGCATCTCGGAAGCAAGTATACCCAAGGTTCAATGCTCTCTTCTTATCTTCAGTTTGTTTAGTTTCTTCAACTGGGAACATATTTTGAGGAAGTTATAAATTGATATTAGTACATATATAGCTATGAATTTTACTTACAGCAATTAGGGTTCACTAGTACATATAAACTTACTCACAAGGTAATAATATGAAGAGCTCAAAAAATGCTTGCCAATATATAGATGTTACTCCATCTCTCTTTCAATTTTTTTTTTCTGGAAATTTTTGGACCAAATTTTTTTAGTTTCATATTTCTCATTAATATGTTACTCCCTCTTTTTCTTTTGTTTTCGTTCTCCATAAAAAATTATAGTTTCCTTATTACAATTTTTACTTATTGCATTGGACAATATTCATGGATCAATATAAACATCTTTGAATATTTTTACAGTCATAGTAAATTAGAAATATTCCTAAATAATTGAACTTTAAATGTTTTTCATATAAGTGATTTTTTTCTCTATGTAAATGTTTAGTATAAAGTTAACACAAACCCATAAAAACCAATGATTTAGTACTACCATATTACAAAATATGTTATCTTTCATATAAATTGTGTATATTTTATTTTTAGGGTTTAGATGTTTAGTATAACATATCCCTGTGTTAGAAAATATTATTTAGTGTTAGTTATTGATTATATGTTTATGGTGTATAATTGTAGTTATTGTTGTAAATGTTGTAACATGCAGGAGATGCATTGTAAGTCTTTTAGAATTACGAGCATCGATCTAAATGTTGATCAATGCACTGAAGATGAGTCAGTCTTCATAGATAACAAAGTTTCAACTGCTGAATTCAGAAATGGAAAAAAATATGCTTATTTGACTGATGCAGACATGCTTGGGCAGGAATTTGAGTCCTTTGAAGATGCAAATGAATTTTATGCCACATATTCAAAGATAATTGGATTTGGTGTCAGGAAAAATCAACTTAAGAGAGATAAAAATGGAAATATCAGAAAGCGTACATGGGTATGTGATAAGGAAGGCTATCGAAGAGATGAGTGGTTGCACAGAACCATTAGAAAAAAGCAACCGAGGCCATTAACAAGGGAAGGGTGTGGTGCTGCATATTGTGTAACTAAGAACAAGATGGATGGAAAATGGGTTGTAACTAGATTTGTGTCAGACCATTCACATGAATTGCTTGTCAGCATTGAGGTACCCTTTATCCGAACGAATCGATGCGTGCAAAAAGAAATTTGGAACAAGCTAAAGGAATGCACAATGTAGGCATTGGAACAAGTAAAATCATGGATTACATGGTGGACCAAGCTGGAGGATATGACAAAGTTGGCTTCACACGGCAAGACTTGCAAAATACACTTAGGGCTGAACGCAAATGTGATATCATGGATACGGATTCAGAAACAGTAATTGCATATCTGAGGGCAAAAGTAGAGATGGATCCTGAACTATTTTGCAGGTACACAGTTGACTCAGATAATAGACTTGCAAACATATTTTGGGCCTACTCAACAAGTCATTTTGACTACTCTTGTTTTGGTGATGTCTTGGCTTTTGATGCAACGTACAAAACGAACGCATATGGAAAGCCATTAGTGATACTAGTCGGTGTAAACAATCATCATCGGACAACAATTTTTGGTATAGCATTATTGGTTGATGAAACAGTTCATACGTATACATGGGTATTGAAGACGTTTTTGCTTGCAATGAACAGTAAGCATCCTCATTCCGTTGTCACCGATGGAGATAAAGCAATGCGAAAAGCTATTACGAATGTGTTTCCTAATTCATACCATTGGTTGTTCATATGGCATCTTGAAAGAAACGCTCAAGCAAACTTACAAGATGTAGAAGTGGTCAGGGCATTTACAGACTGTATGCTTGGTGAATATACTCCAGAAGAGTTTGAGCATCGTTGGTTACGCATGCTAGACAAGTTTAGTTTGCACAATAAGGAATGGTTGACAATGATGCACAAGACACGCGATATTTGGGCTGAAGCATTCATGAAAGGTCAATTTTTTGCTGGGATGCGAAGCACTCAATGATGTGAGAGTATGAACGCGTACTTAAATAGATATATGCAGTCCCGACAAAAGTTATACTAGTTTATGATAAGTATTGATAGGGCTATTTCAAGGATGCGAAACCAGGAAGTGAATGATGATGTTAAAAGTAAAAGTACGACTCCAGTAGCTATTACTGACCTTCATCAGTTTGAGAAACATGCTGCAAAAGTGTACACAAGGCGAATATTTAAAAAAGTTCTCATACAGACTAAGGAACAGGCAGTTCTTTTCACAACTAATTGCATAGAGTATGGAGGTATGCATGTATACACGTTGACAAAGCATATGCATCCAGAATTAACTTGGAATGTTGTGAACTATTACAATCAACCACACATACAATGCTCATGTAATATTTTCGACAGCATTGGAATTCCTTGCAGTCATTTATTTTATGTAATGAATGTGGAGAACATTGGAGAGATTCCTGATTCATTGGTGCTGAATCGTTGGCGAAAAGATGCAAAGAAAGGTAGGGTTCAATGTCCTGGTGTACACGAATAATCTGATGAAGCTGCAACATCTCTTCGATATGGCTCATTGAGTGTGGACTGTAACAAACTGTGTTTATTTGCATCCAAGACAGATGATGGATTTAAAGAGGCAAAATTGGAAGTGGCCCGACTAACTAGTCGTATGGAAGAATACAAAAACATGTATGAAGAAACAAAACTATGCATGGGAGACACAACAGGGAAAAATAAGCATATTATAAAGGATCCATTGGTTGTGAAAAACAAAGTTCGATCTGCAGGGGAAACAAGTAAGGCAGGAAAAGAACGGCGATGCAGTAAGTGTAAAATGGTTGGGCACACAAAGCGCACATGCAATACAAAATGCGGCAATGACAATTTTGATACATCATTGCATGCCAAAGGTATGTATAAAATTTAACCTTTGAAGACTAAGGTGCAAAATAATTGTAACATAGAGTATATATCTGTTGGTTTCCATTGTGATATACAAAAAAATATTTAATTAGGGTTTAATTCACTTATTTCTAAAGAGATGTATGATTGTGTCTTATCTACAAGTTCTACAAACGCAGGAAAAAAAATATTGTTATGACTTCTTTATTGTTCTATCTGTTTTCAGTCTTATCTTCATAAGACATATCCTTAAGTTACTGTTTGCTATTCTTTGTATTAAGGCTGTTCATTGGCTCTGTGAAAAGGGTTCGGTTAGGATGATGTTTAGTTTCCTTGTATTTTCTTGTATAATTCTAAAGTCTACTTAATTTTGTCATTGCAGCTCAAAGATTTGAAGAGTCAAATGAGAGAGTTTTTGGCAACTTTATTAGCATCATACCAAAAAATTAACATGTAGGTCTCAATTCCTATGGCCGACTCCAACATTTTGTGTGCTGGAAATTATATTCTAAGAAGTTAGTAGTTTGTTGGAATTTTTTTGAGGAAGTTATTTTAATGTATCTTCCTTTATACTTATGTCTCTGTCATGCATTATTCGTTTTTCTCTTGCACTATGTTTCATGCTTGTTATATATATTATCAAAAGGTATATTTTACAAATATCCCTCTAATTAGCTTTTTTGTACACAAAACAAATGATGGTGGTTATGGCCATCAACATGTATATTATTTTATATGTTGCACTTGATCCATTGATATGCTTGTAGAGGCTATTACTTATCTATTGGCAGGGAGCTTTGGATGGTGGCTTGGATATTCCTCACAGTGATTAGAGGTTTGCTGGTTTTTCAAAACATAGTAAGCAGCTAGATGCTGATGTGCACCGCAAGTATATTTACGGTGGCCATGTTGCCTCGTTTATGAATGATATGGATCGAGTGTCATGCTGCTTTCTCTATTGTTTTTGTCAATATCCTAAGTAATTTTATATTGGTTGATCTTTATATAATGGTCATATAGAGTTTGCTTGTAGATGAACCAGAAAAATATCAGTCTCACTTTAGTGAGTACATCAAAAGAGTTATTGAGGCAGATAACATTGAGGAACTGTACAAGAAAGTTCATGTTGCCATACCTTCTGATCCCACAGCGAAGAAGTCCAATAAGGAACCACCCAAGGTGCACAAGCGGTATGTATTAAATTTAGTGTCTGACTTTGTACTATCCATTTTTACATTCTGTTTTTGATATTTTGTGTTTACAGTATATATAAAAGCAGACTTCATAAATATATCTTTTTCATTTTGCCCACTTGTTTTTCCTTCTTTAAGTAGATAATCTTATGGTAGTTGCTCTTTTTCTTTGTTTGACAGGTTCAACTTAAAGAAGCTCACATATGAAGAAAGGAAAAACAAGTTGATTGAGCGATTGAATGCCTTCAACTAAGCAGGTGGAGCTGATGACGATGATGAGGATGACGAATGAAGAAGATATTGTCAAACTAGTTTTGTACAGTTGTTGCCTGCAGCTAGATATTAAGTTTGTTTTATTTATCTTGAGAAGCAATTTGTTTTTTGCTGATTCGGAGATACAAACATTTGATAATGTGGTTCTAAATGTTTTAGTACATCTAAGTGTTTTTTTTTAGTAGATGGCAAAGTAATGATCTGATTCAATGGTTCCACCTCTTTATATTTATATATATATGGACGATTTTGCTAATTTTTTTTCTTTTCAATTTCATTTTTTCATTTTTTGTAATTTTTGTGAGGAAGGATGCATAAATTTGTAATCTATGTGAGGGTTTGTAGGAATGATGATGTGCATCCTTCTGGTTATTGATGGTGATGAATGGTAGAAATTGTACAAATGCCTTCAATCTTTCAATGCTTGTGTTCCCCCCCTCCCCTTTGATTGATTTCAGGAATATAAGCTGTTAAGTTATTGCCGGAAAATAACGAATGTTTTAAAAAAAAAAATCTTGCCTACAATCTTTCTTTGAGAAATAACTAAACTTACCAGTCATTTAAAAAATAAATTCCATAACAATACTTTTTTGTTACTGTGAAAAACTATGATAATATTCATATGTATAATTAATTGAATGATATTACAAAATAGAGGATAGTTCTTTGCAGTTTAGGTTCCTTATGTTTTCTATAGGTTGCCAGAAGCTATGTAAATCATTTTTGAGTTTCCCTGCTGAAATGTAGCTATAGGCCACCATGTAGTAGGTTGGTAGGTTCTTGATTACCTCCTTCAAAACTTCAGCTCCATATATCATGTTAATTGCCAAATACCCAGGGATGCTGCAAATTAAGCAGAACAATTAAGATGTAATGTAAGTGTGCAGACATTTCATGATGTTGAGCAATTTATCAAACAAATGAATCCATGACTCTTCCTACATGCAAATCCCACAATGAAAAAATTGTTGTAGATGCAAATAGGTGATGCTGAAGTTGGTGGTCAAGACAAGGTATTACAAAGTAGGAATGCTTGATGGATATAAATGCTCAAACCTATTTAGTTTCTCCAACCTGTCCACCCCAATAACCACCAAAACCAAAGACCATATGACAGTTAGGAACTTCACAGTTTATCAAACACCTCTGATGTGGGCATCGAGCGCTCTTCTAGCATGGATGTTCGTGGTGAAGACATTGTGCTGCCAAGTGGACCAGTGA
>QANX01007729.1:0-81593 GCA_003254975.1 Ochetophila trinervis
GTGCATCCAATGGAGATTGAGGCTAGTCCAAGACGTGGCACATGTAGGCTGATGACAACATGACTAAAGACAGTTGTGGGAGGCAACTGCACGGCCAGATGGCTAAGGCTAGATGTTGCCAACGTGTTACCTAGCAGGTAAGGGTTGTCCACTGTAAGGCCATGTGGCCTAGGCTGGTTGGTGCTAGCATACCTAGGGCAGTTGGGTTGTAACTGCACGGTTTTTCATTATGTAGAATGCTAGAGCCTAGGCTTGAGACACCAAGCACTAGAGGCATGAAATGGCTTGAGAGTAGGCCATGTGCATGTGGTGGTACTTGCTAAGCTCTTAGCCGAATTTCCTATTCTAATGAGATAGAAAGGTTGGGGCTGTGAACCCCGTAATTATGAGTCTTGCTATGAGTGTGAATACATGTGATTTACCATTGTTATGCATTGTTGCCGTGTGCTTGGCATTTTATCAAACAGATGGTGTGCACATTGTATGGGCAAGTTGTGCAACCATACAAGCTGGCGTGGTTCGGGAGGGATGGAGCCTCAGTCTCGTGATGGATGGCTAACTAAGGTAGAGTGCCTTAGGCTGCATAGGTGCAAAAAATTTGACCTTCAGAATTGCCCATGTGACAATTGGTATAAGATTCTGGTTCTCGTTGAGTGCGGACTATGGGATGTGCTTGTTGTGTCGGTGAGTGGCTTGCTGAGTAGCAGATTCACGTTGAGTGTGGACTGTGGGGATTGACAGGTTTGTGTGAGTACGAACTTGTGTGAGTGCCAGGCACATACAACAAGCACGCATGAAGGGTGTAGGGAAGCCTACATGGCTACTTGCATGGCTACTACACATGGCATGAGTTGATGATAGTTGCTGGCTGACTTTGTGTGGCAGTTATGGGCGGTTACTGATGGCCTTTGCTTTGGTGGCGTGCATCCAATGGAGATTGAGGCTAGTCCAAGACGTGGCACATATAGGCTGATGACAACATGACTAAAGACAGTTGTGGGAGGCAACTGCACGACCAGATGGCTAAGGCTAGATGTTGCCAACATGTTACCTAGCAGGTAAGGGTTGTCCACTGCAAGGCCATGTGGCCTAGGCTGGTTGGTGCTAGCATACCTAGGGCAGTTGGGTTGTAACTGCACGGTTTTTCATTATGTAGAATGCTAGAGCCTAGGCTTGAGACACCAAGCACTAGAGGCATGAAATGGCTTGAGAGTAGGCCATGTGTATGTGGTGGTACTTGCTAAGCTCTTAGCCGGATTTCCTATTCTAATGAGATAGAAAGGTTGGGGCTGTGAACCCCGTAATTATGAGTCTTGCTATGAGTGTGAATACATGTGATTTACCATTGTTATGCATTGTTGCCGTGTGCTTGGCATTTTATCAAACAGATGGTGTGCACATTGTATGGGCAGGTTGTGCAACCATACAGGCTGGCGTGGTTCGGGAGGGATGGAACCTCAGTCTCGTGATGGATGGCTAACTAAGGTAGAGTGCCTTAGGCTGCATAGGTGCAAAAAATTTGACCTTCAGAATTGCCCATGTGACAATTGGTATAAGATTATGGTTCTCGTTGAGTGCGGACTATGGGATGTGCTTGTTGTGTCGGTGAGTGGCTTGCTGAGTAGCAGATTCACGTTGAGTGTGGACTGTGGGGATTGACAGGTTTGTGTGAGTACGAACTTGTGGGGTGCACCTGGTTCATGTTGAGTGTGGGCTGTGACATGTGGCTAACTGCGTTGGTGCGGGGATAGTGAAAATTTGACCAGGTTCGTGTTGGTGCATAGACTGTGGTGTGTGGAATCATGTTTAATCCTCATGGTGCCTAGTTCACATGGAGTGTAGGCTATGGGGATTACTCTTGAATGGCTGGAAGCCTTCCTTGAGTGTATTCAAAGTGGTTGGTGTGGGCTGCTTTGAAGGAATGGTTAGGCAGCGGAATGCTTGATCATTGTTGTTGTTGGTGCGTCATTGTAGTCAAGATATGGCTGTTGTTGTAGCAGAGGAGATGCTACATGTGAGGCTATTGAGATAGTGGAGGGAAACTCAAATGCACTTGACCGTTCGATAAGGACATCGAATTCAGGAGGTTTTGGCGGTTTGTTAGACCCTTGTATGTTGACACTCGACCAAGGCATGGTTGGTCTTGCACCATGCCGAGGCAATGAGGCAGTGTACTTGTGATGGGTGCATCTAGTGCAAGCAAGGCACGATGATTGTGTGTGTGGTGCACAGTGGGGTATGGCATGGGTGAATGGCCCGGCATGCCTATGCGACGAGGTAGCATGGCTTGGGGTAGTAGCCATGTGCTGTGAGGAGGCAGCAACATGGATGCACATTGTGTTGTGAGGATGCAGCAACATGGGCCCATATGATGTGAGTAAGCAGCATGTTGAGCCGACATATGGGCAGACATGTGTGTACGTGCAGGCAAAAGCTGTGCGTGGGGCGTTTGCAAGGATGTGGCTCAACGATGGGCTGCGCGTAGGCCAGACATGGTGCTAGGCATGTAGCGAGGCAGTGCATGTGCATGCGAGCAGGCATGCATGCCTGCAGTGGGCTGCGTCGAGGAGGCGCAGCAAGGCAGTGTGTGTGCATGAGAGCAGGCATGTATGCACGCAGTGGGCTGCGTTGAGTAGGCACAACATGACTTGTGTGTGTTGGTAGCACATATGTGCGAAGAGCTGCAAAGTGACGCAGCAATGCAGCACGGCATGGGCTGGAGCCCAGTGTGCTTGGACCGAGACATGTTGGTGGGCATGGATAGTGTGTGGACTTGGGCAGGCATGGCATGGCGTGGTGCGAAGGTGCAAGGCAGTGTGCACACAGCGTGGGTAGGCACGCTTGTACATCAGTGTGGCGAGCAGGCAAGCTCGGTGTGCAGGCATGTTGGCTACGTGCAATAGCGCAGGTGCAAGCAAGCGCGGGCTTGATCGGGGGCGCGAAGGCTGGGCTCGCCAATGTGCCAGGCACATGCAGCAGGCACGCGTTGAGTGTGCAGGGAAGCTCACATGGCTGCTTTCATGGCTACCACACATGGCATGAGTTGACGGCAATTGTTGGCTGACTTTGTGCGACAGTTATGAGTGGTTACTGATGGCTTTTGCCTTGGTGGCGTGTATCCAGTGGAGATTGGGGCTTGTCCAAGACGTGGCACATTTAGGCTGATGAAAACATGTTTCAAGGCAGTTGTGGGAGGCAACTGCACGGCCAGATGACTAAGGCTGGATGCTGCCAGCATTTTACCCAGCAGGTGGAGGTTGTCCACAGCAAGGGCATGTGGCCTAGGCTGGTTGGTGCTAGCACACCTAGGGCAATTAGGTTGTAACTGCAGCCATTTCATACTTCTAGTGCTTGGCATTTTATCAAACAAATGGTGTGCACATTACATGGGCATGTTGTGCAACCATACGGGCTGGCATGATTTGGAAAGGATGGAGCCTTAGTCTCGTGATGGATGATTGATTAATGTTGAGTGCTTTAGACTGCATATGTGCGAAAAAGAAATTATGGTATAAAGAATTTAATAAATAAATTTGATAATTTTAGTATATTATTATTCCAATAATCCCTGAATATATCTCACAGTCTCACCGAGCAAGCTCTATTTTTGTTATTCACCAAAAACAAAAAGACGCTATTTATTTTTTGTTTTATTGTTTTTGCAATTAAAAATTGAAAAGAAAAAAATTAAAACCACAAAGTGTGAAGATGAGAAACCACCAATAACGTGCTGCTGTATAGAATATGGGTATACTATTTCTAGGCAAGTAGATCGAGCACCCCACGTGTCTAGAATTTTTTTCTTTTCCAAATTGCTTGTTTTTGTTTGAGGTACAAACTTTGTCTTAGCATGTGGCTTAGATTCTTCATAGGTTTTGGGTTCCATAATTAATCAAAGTGAACAAAAATGCACTAGAAAATTAGAACCGGTTTGACTTTTTTTTAACCTAAGTTTGGCAACTCATGAGAGTTGGTACTTTCTTGGTTAAAACCCAAAAACAAAATCTTATGGCTTTGCACATTTCCACACGTAAAAATATTTTTTGTCCAGGTTTTTCCTCATTAGATTCAGGCTCAAAAAAAAATTCAACCTTATAATTATCCCTTATATAACCCTTAAAATTAACAAACCTCTGGATTATTCCTATGAGTACTGAGACAGTGGGATTGTACATATTTTATCAAAATCCTAAAACCAACAAAAATTGGGTAGCTAATTACCAAAAAAAAATAACAAAAATTGGGTAGCCAGAGGCAGGGCTACATATATAGTAATATTCTACATCGGCTCTACAAATAATGCTAAACTAGCTCAGCATAATAGCTAGGTTGCTGCAGCAACATGGTATTTGACAGGATGCTGGTGATCAATACAAGGAATAAAAATGTACTTGACACTTGATTAATAGAATGGGATAACGCTAATCTAGCTATAAGCTAAGCTAGGAAAAGTATTCTGATCCATTTAGTTCTTAATTAACAGCTAATTGCTATATAGATAATGTAATTAGACGAGGATCCACATAAGTAATGTATACTAGTATAGAAATCTTTATATATATATACTACTTCGGGCGATGTTTCCATCGAATAGTGGATGATAAACGTTTATCATCGTCCGATCAATGCAGATGCGTGCAACCGGATGACAATTATGTGTAATCATCCACGGTCAGACGATTTTCCTCCACCAAAAGTAGGCAACGTTTCCTACAATAACAAATTTTTATGTATACATGTATACACATTATTAAATACAATTTCAATGACTATGAAAGAAATTCTTACTTAAAAATTTCTGTGACCATGAATTGTACTGACATATAATATACGTGTATATATGTGTGTGTGTGTATATATATATATATATCAAGAATTCTCACATATTTACCAAAAAATAATAATTAAGAATTCTCACTAAGATTATCCTCATAGAACTTTTTATTAGCCTTTGTATTACTTTAATGATTGAGATTTGAAAATAAGTTCCAATTGGATTCATTTTGCTCTTCTAGTAATTCACTAAACTTTAATAGTCCACCGAGTACATTTTTAAATTTTAGCTCTCAAACAATATGAGAATTAATTAAAAAAGTTTATGATGGTAATCAAGACTACGTTCTGATGGTGAAGTCATTCTCCTATCAAAACCATCATAAGTTATATTATTAAACTTTAGATTGTTTCAAATTTGAAATTTAAACATGTATTTGAGGTATATATGAATATGGTAAAATACTAAACTTTAAGAGGGCTTAGTAAACACTTTATAAACTCATATATACCCAATGCATATTTAAATCTCATTCATTATGCAATTCAAAGATTGATAAGGAAAATGCTTATGGTTTTTCATAGAAAAGTTCTGATCTAGGAAATTTTATATTTGATATACCTAGACCTATCTTCTAACTTAAGAGACACGTGGCAAGTAAAGATTGTCACTTTCTTAATCAAATTTTTAATTATTTAATGGATGTCACCAATATACCACTTGGCTCAAGCCTCGTTTGCACATCTCTTCAAATATAAGTTGGAAAATAGGTTTTAGGAGATCACTTTTTGATATTTAGTAATTCTCAAAAATTGCTCAAGGACTGAGACCTTGAAGATGTATTAGTGGTTTATTTGAGTCCACTAGTTTTCCAATATATTTTTAAATGCTTCTTATGGTTTTACCATCAGCATGTTCTTATAAAGAATAAGAAATATATATTTATTTATTTACTGAAGTTGAGAAAATTCAATTATATACTATTATTTTTTAACAAAACTTTTTATCTAAGAGAACAAATGGTAGTTTTAATTACCACTTTATATAATCTGTGTGTATTAGTGGCATTTAACACACGCATATATTATAGATGTATTACGTTTTAAAAGCTTAGAAGTCAAAGCTGTACCACCGATTTTGGATAGGGCTGCATGTCGCAACGTTGAAATTATAGTTTTTATTTGATTCGAGCTTACCTACCAGAAAAGTTGTATATGTATATGTACAAACATTGGTTATAATAGTAAGAACACATGACAATAAACAATTTGTCTACTTAGTAAATCAGGTAGGGCCATTTAACAACTATTGCAAATGGACAACCATTTTACTTTTTTTTTTCTTGCTTCATTTTGGTGCTGCGGCTATAGGACTGATCAATCTAAGAAAGGCTGAATGGCTAAGGCCAAAGTATGTCGACTATTAATTGAAGGACCAAAAACTGCCAAAAGCAGAGTTGATATTTGTGTTTATGCAAGGCTGAATGGCTAAGGCCAAAGTATGTCGACTATTAATTAATTGAAGGACCAAAAACTGCCAAAAGCAGAGTTGATATTTGTGTTTATGAAAGGCTGAATGGCTAAGGCCAAAGTATGTCGACTATTAATTGAAGGACCAAAAACTGCCAAAAGCAGAGTTGATATTTGTGTTTATACTATGATTGTTATATATATAGAGTAATCTACTATCAGGATATTTTGATAGAATTTCTATTAAAAATTTTAATAACAAAATTAAAAACTGTCGTCGCTAAAAATAAAATATTCTGTGACGACTATTTTAAATTTGTTATTAAAGCAAACATTTAGTGACAATTCTATTAGGATGTATTGATAGTACATCTCCATATATATATAATTAGAGATAAAATATACAAGAGATGATGACCTAACTTTTATCAGCTTAAGTTTTTAGGATCAGTAGTAATTCAAGATCTAGTGGTTAAAGCTTCAAAACTCAATAGCTCCACCTAAAAAATAAAAATATACGTGACGACACAAATGAGCCCAAAAGAGGTTGGACCGAAAATGCACATGTAAGGACCAAAACAGACCTATATTTGAAGGATAATATTAAAGATAAAATATAAAATAGATGATGACCAACTTTATATAATTTATATATATAAGCTGCTTAATTTAGCCAATATATGTATATAGGTTCATATTTAATTAATAGAAAAATTATGATAGTATGTATATAGGGGTACAATTTCATCTTCTTTAAACATTGGCATGACAACAGTAAATATACACTAGTGACTTTGATCAAATGGGCTTGTTAATTAAATTTCTTTATTTAGAAGTACATCTTGTTTAAATTAATGAACTAGACAGATAATATTAATGATAGAAAAATTGTGAAAGATGTCATTGATACTTTATTACTATACTGAAATTATTCCACATATTAAAAGATGTCATTGATACTTTTTTGTGTATATATATATATAGTTCTTCTACATATATACAAATGTATATTTGCTTTTGTTTTTTAATATCCAGATGGGGCAGCAAGAAATAAAATATCCCAAAATGCCTTATAGCTAAACTAAAAATGTGAAGAATAATAGCTTTGTTTTAATTTCTGAAGTAAATTTCGTTGAAAAAATGAATATTTAAACAAATTATTCTAATAAAGTTAACAATAATGGTTAGAGAGAAACAAAAGAGGCCCACCAACTCATTTGAAATTGTGAGCTAAGCAAAGATTTGGAGGCATTGAAAAATGGGACCCAATTGAGAAATTGATTTCACAGATGAGAGAAAGGAAAAGATGTAGTTTTCTAAATTTCTGTTTATGACCAAAAAAATAAAAAATAAATTACAAAGTCTTTTTAAGTATACAAAGAACCTGACAGGGTCTACAATGCTAAACTCCATCCTTTACGGTTCAGACAGAAATATGGGTCAAAGTTTTCTGAGTATGCCAATTTAATATTAACTTTGTTCGATTGCAAAGATTTCGGTGAAAAAGACATGGAAAAATCACTCTTTCTCTTTTTCTCTCTCTCTCTGCGCCATAGAAAGAAAACAAAGAAAGAGAAAGAGAAAGAGATTCCATTTCAATCTTAGGCTTTAGGTGGTGCTATAAATAAATATAATATAATGCATAGCATAATAACATATTATAATATAATAGCTAAAACAAGCCCTTTATATGTCTTCCTATATAAATCATCCACTTGGTGCAACTTCTTCTTATCAAGGTACTTTCCCACAATTTAACATTCCCAAGAGAGAAAAAGAAAAGAAAAGAAAAAGTGAGAGAAAACAAAAGTGTGAGTGACAGAGAGAGAGAGAGAGAGAAATATGGAGCTCAATGAGCATGGTTTTTTAGAAGAATTGCTAGCTCTTAGAAGAGAAAGTAATTGGGAAACCAATAATATTCCCACAGAAATGGNAAAAAGTGAGAGAAAACAAAAGTGTGAGTGACAGAGAGAGAGAGAGAGAGAGAGAGAAATATGGAGCTCAATGAGCATGGTTTTTTAGAAGAATTGCTAGCTCTTAGAAGAGAAAGTAATTGGGAAACCAATAATATTCCCACAGAAATGGATGAGCTTTTTTCCAATGTTTGGGGTTTTGATTACTATGATCAAAATCTTGTCTCTTCCTCTATTAATCCAAGCTCCTCTTGCTGCCAAGATTTTTCTCCTCCTCTTGAACCACAAAACTTCAACAGCGGTTACTCTTTCAGTGAAGTTTATTGTCCTTTGGGAAATGAATTTTCAGTTCCACAGTTCACTGATTCATCTAATTACAATAATACCCTTGATGATAATACAGCCACTTTTACTATTCAAGAAGATTATCCATTGTCAATGTTGGAGGAAGAAGAGTTGGGTATTCTTGGGGATGAAATCCACAATTTGGAAACACAGGCTTCTTGTAAAGCTGAGCCTGTTCAATCCCCTGATCAAATTCCAAATTTCAATATGGGTATGTCTTTGGAGAGAAAGAATAGAGCAAAGAAGATTCAGGGCCAACCATCTAAGAATCTTATGGCAGAGAGAAGAAGAAGGAAGAGATTGAATGATAGACTTTCCATGCTAAGATCAATTGTCCCAAAGATAAGCAAGGTATGCATGTAATAATGAGGTCCTTCCTTCGTTTTTCTTTTTTTGATCCATTTTTTGTTTTCTCTGAATGTACCAAGAAATGAGGCTAATGTAAGCTCAAAATTTTTGCAGATGGATAGGACATCTATACTTGGAGATACAATAGATTACATGAAAGAACTCCTAGAGAGAATCAACAATTTGCAGCAAGAAATTGATCATGAAGCTGGTTCAAATCATTTGAACATGATGGGTCTTTTCAAGGATGTAAAACCAAATCATGAACTTTTAGTCAGAAACTCACCAAAGGTTGGTCTTTAAAAAAATAAAAAAATAAAAAAAAAATCTAATTTTTATTTCTATTTTTTTAACCTTGATCACATAGAAAAACCCATGAAGAAGAGCACTAAAACCTAGATGATTTTTACTTGTAGTTTGATGTAGAAAGGAGGAATGTGGATACCAGAATTGATGTTTGCTGCTCAGGAAAGCCAGGATTGCTGTTCTCTACTCTGACTACTTTAGAGGCCCTTGGCCTTGAGATTGAACAGTGTGTTATTAGCTGTTTCAATGATTTTGCATTGCAAGCTTCTTGCTCTGAGGTAAATAATATTGGCTATTGATTTTCAATGCCTAAATGAGATTTTATCTCTTTCCTTTTATAATTTTTATTTTTGTCTTTTTATGTTAATGGGAATAGGATTTGGAGCAGAGGACAGTAGTCAGCTCTGAAGACATAAAGGAAGCATTGTTCAGGAATGCAGGTTATGGAGGAAGATGCTTGTGAGCATAAAAAAGGGAGAGGAAAAATAAGAATTTGTGGTTAAAAAAATTCAAGAGATGAGTTTTTTTTTTTTGTTGGTAATTTTCAAATCTCTGTATTTTCAATGAGGTTTGCAGTTGAGAAGGTTGTAGTGATTTCTTTCTTTATTGAATAAAGTTGCATCTTTTCATCAAGAACTTTTGATTTATATATTTTTTTGTTGATATAAAATTGATATATTATCCTACAAACTAATGAGAAAAAAGGAACTTCTTTACATTACATTGATTGCCTTGACTTTTAATAAAAAAAAAGCCGAGAAATTTTAAAATTAGTCATTAGAATCTGAATGAATATGGTTATTAATTAATTATATAATATTTTTTTATATATAACCAATTGTTTTTGTTTTTATGGATGTACATAAAAGGTGGTTGATCTTGTTCTCCCTGAATTTTTGTAAATTGAATTAGCATTTTGAATAAATAAGTTCAGGGTCAGGAATTCCCTCACCTGAAAAAGAAATATTGAATTTTTGTTTTCTATCTTCATTTTTTTTTGTTTTTTTTTTTTTTTCTCTTTCTCATTTAACTTCTTCTATGGATTTATTAATGTTTTTGGTTTTAGTGGGGAAAATTAGAGAGTTATTGGGTTAGGAAAACCAAGCCGTTCTTTCCCATCAGTCTGCAGCAGTCAAAGGTACAATTCATCTTTTTCTCGAATCACTGGTATTCTTTCTTTTATTTATTTATTTTTGTCTGAATTACAATTACAGATCACCCCTCATGAATAAAAAAGCAGAGGACATGTACAAATCAAAACTAAGTTTAAAAGCATTTTTTTTTCTTTTTGTGAATAAGTTTAAAAGCTAACACGCACATAAAACAAGACATGCATATTGGCAAAAGTATTATTATTATTATAGCTAGCGTTTAACTACAAAAAAATTAGCTACAAATATTCACAAAAAAATTGGCTACAAATAGAATGGTTAATTTATAAATATTTATGCATAAATTTATTATGTTTAATTAAATTTTCGTACGATATTCTATTTCATTTTAGTTTGTGAATCAAAAATTATTTTTAGTAACAAATATAAAATTTGTTGTCATTTTAACAATACATTATTATTAAAAATATTTTTTTAATAATAATCCGAACGAAAAGTCTGCTGGTATCATGATAATTGAAAATCTCTATATACGTAATACATTATTTTCATGTAATATGGGATAAGATGTTTGAGTGGTAAGTTAGACAGATAATGTCCTAGCAAAAAAGAAAAAAAACAAAGAAAAAAAAAAGATGAAGAATATTCCAAAAAGCAACATGCTGTGCATGTCATGAACAGATATCTATAAAGTCCGACAAGCTAGTTGTTTTTTGTTTTTTGTTTTTTTTTTTTTGCAATAGTTTTTCGGTATAATAGTTATCATTTGCTGCAGTGCTTCAGTTCTGGTCTCTCTTTTCCTACCTAAGATCATAGTTTATTTATTTATTTATTATTATTTTTTTTCATTTCTAGGACTTGATTGTTTAATATTTTATGATTAGTAAATGTTATTTTGCGACTCGAATTCTTGTTAAGTTTGATTAATCCCAATTTTGAATATGTTTTAAAGTAAAAACATTAAATTTGGTTATATTATTAGTAAATTTAGGGTCACATTCAGCCAAGTTTTTATTTATTTATTTATTTTTTTTAATTTCATCGCCAACCAAGTTAAAAAAAATAAAAAAAAAAGACAACTAAACTATACAACAGTAATACTAATATCAGATGACGAAAAAGGAAAAAGCTATTAATATAAGGTTGAAGGAAAAAAAAAAAAAAAAGTTGTACAACTGAACTGTATATTACTGAGTTGGCTACTTGCCTAACATAATTCACATATACATCTTACAGAATATTCAAATCTAAGTAAGATATTAATATTTCTTTCTCGCTCTACATATATATATATTATATGAAATAATGTCTCACATGAAAATTTAATTATTTTGTGCTTCCACTGGCCCAACAAATTAGTATTCAATATAACTTTCAAATTTTGATGATGGAATTCTAATTATGAAGATGAAAAGAGAATTAACAGGGTAATAAAACTATTAACTTTCATAATTTATACTATTGCAGTAGTGGAAACATATTATGGGTCTTAAGGAATATTGTCTGTGATCCTGATCTACTGTATCTTTAAAAATTGGGACACCAACATAAATTAGCCTGTGAAAGTGACTAATATACGATGATGACAATATATATTTTTTTAAATTGACATACCGGTATCGAAATACTATATTTTATTTTCTAATCCGGTTTGAGCCAGGTGGACCCTCTAAGAGGTAAAACTCTCTCATCACAAATATACTCCATCTACAAAACTCGAATCTGAGACCTTGTTTAAAGGGGAATGATGCCCAACCATCCATCCCAACTTGTGTTGGTGATGATGACAATATTACTAGCTAGCTAGATGATATGAAAGCTTAATATCTTACAACAAAAACTATATATATATATATATATCTTTTTTTTTCTATAAAACTCTTATATTGGGCTCCATAAGCTCCTCAACAAATATAATTTTTTTTTATTTTTTAAATTTTTTTGTTTGATTGGATTTTATAGCATTTAGAACTATTTGATTAAAAAAAAACAAAAAAAAGAAGAAGAATGTTATTAAAAACACAACAATCGGGTATGTTTTGATGTCTTAGTTATATTTTTTTGGTTATTTTTAGTAGATTTTTAAAATTTATTTGGCAAAAAAAAATCAAAAAAAATCAAGGAAAAAAAAACTCATCTGTTAGGCTCCATAAGCTCCCCAACAAATGAGTTTTATAGCAAAATCATATATATATATATGTGCATTTATGTATTCTTCCAAATTATAACTAAA
Source organism: Ochetophila trinervis (assembly GCA_003254975.1). Taxonomy (NCBI): domain Eukaryota; kingdom Viridiplantae; phylum Streptophyta; class Magnoliopsida; order Rosales; family Rhamnaceae; genus Ochetophila; species Ochetophila trinervis. Next base: position 12,501 of record QANX01007729.1, read on the forward strand.
GATAAGTATATAAGATGTTAAATTATGAAGGTCACTATAGTACATAATTAGAACTAATTAAAATCTACATAATAAAATGAAACAACTATTAATACTTGCAATGCCATATGATTCTAGTTATAATTAAGGTGAAATAATATTCCCATTAGAACAAATTAATTATAGATCTAAATGCACTTTAGTATTTTCTAAAATTGAATTTGTTCACATATGAGTCTTTAAAATTAATTTGTGCAGTTGATACACTGTAATTTGAAAAAATAAAATTGCATATTTGTCCAATTTAGTTAAAATTGATAGATTCTTGCAATTTAGAAGTCATGTCACTACAAGAAAAAATATGATATTACGACGATCATCCAAATAACCATTTACGACGAATTAAAAAGGCAACATCGTAGTAAATGCCAAAGAAGACGCAATTTGAATTAATAAATAATAATTATTATTGTTTTACATAATTGTGACTAGCAAATTGTAGAGTGTCGTATTTAAAATTCAGAAAATATGATGCACAACAAAAAAACATCATAGATGCTTACAATATAAATCACATAAAACTCAAGTGTCCATGACTAGAGCCAAGGTAGTAGGACGTGACAACGTAAGCGACAGTGGAAGAACGTCGTGTAAACTGTATTATATACGATGGTCAAAACCGTCTTATTTAGTGACACATCATCGCTTTAGATTGTTAATACGACAGGCTGGTACGTCACAATAAACAATAAAACACGACGCATTAAGAGGTTGTATATATATATATATATAACTATATATGACACACATGTGCATTGTCTATACTAACACCTTTCACGTTGCACATTGTGCGTTGTCCATCTAAACGACACCATTTTAGGTGCCACACACGACGCACATATGCATCATGTATACTACTATTGACGCCGCACATATGCATCGTGTATACTAATATTGAAGACGCACAATGTGCATTGTGTAAAGTACTTTTCACGACTTTCCACGATGCACATTGTACGTCGTCTATACTAAAGCATAATGTTTGCATCGTGGATACTAAAGTAAGTGAAACAACACCATTTTCCTTGGTTTTAACTAGGGTTTCATCTCATTTCTTCTTCATTTGGAAAAAACCGTATGACTTCCACGACGGCACCGAAGTGCTTAGTTTTGGACCTGTGCATGATTCTTCGCTGTTTGCCTTAAAAAACCAGCTAAAATAATGTCATTTGGCTATATGTAAGTAGTGTTTTTAGCTTTATTTTCATTAAATGGTTTATTATGGTTTGAGTTTAAGTTTTCTAGTTTTCAAATTTGAGTTTGTAATATGCATATTTTGACTTATTTGTAGTATTTTTTGATGAGTTTATTAAGTGTTTTCCCGATTAATTGATTGGGTCTTGTTTTTGACCCCTTTTTTTGTACATTTGTTCATGTTTTTTTAAGTGTGATAGGCTTTGTTAGTGGTGGTTTGTGTGTGGGTGGTGGCAGTATCAAACTTGAGAGGCATATTCGATGTGGGTGGCTACAACTATAGTTTGGGTGGTTGCAGATTTGTGTCGTCGGTGGTTGCTGTTTTGAGCTTTACTTGGCAATTGGCACCTCAATTTGTAAATGTAAATACGCATGAATATATATGAGTTGATATTGGTTTACATATTTACAGTTTTTTTCCGTCAATGTGTATGTTAGTTAATATGACGGGCTTATATGTGAATTAGTATAAAAATATATATAGATAAATGCGATGGGCCTATGCATCATCGTAAATGTGAATTAGTATAATATATATGCAAATATGACGGACTTTATTCATCATATTAGTACGTAGTTCATGCCATTTAATTTCTTCCATATTAGTATTTTTAATTTTCTAGAATTTTTAAAATATATAACATAATTTAATTAGTTAATAGAACATAACTTTTAATAGTCTATACTTATTTTTTTAAAATATAAAAATATGTTGTCGTACATTAATTTTGCGTAAGTTTATATAAAGATGGATAAATCATGGATAATAATGGATAGAAGAACAAAAGCATTTGAGGATGGTTTGAATAAATTTATAAAATTTAGCGAGAAGAGTATGAATAGTGATGGTAATATTCCATGTCCTTGTTTGGAATGTGAGAATTTATACATCTACACTATTGAGGAAGCTAGAGGACACGTATTTTTTAAAAGGTTTGATACAAGTTACCGTTGATGGATTTTGCACAGAAAAGATTTGGAAGAGGATATAAAATTTATAAAAGCTAGAAAAGTGAATATTGAAGTTGATGCTAATGTGGGCATAGATGAAGATGTTGTTAGCAATAATATTGACATGATGTATGTTGCATGGCAATTTTGTAAATAATCCAGATGCATTTAAGAGTTTGTTGAAGGATGCAAAAAACCCTTGTATCCAGGTTGTACAAAATTTACCAAATTATCAACTTTGGTCAAATTGTACAATTTCGAATCAAAATATGAATTTTTTGACAAAAGTTTTTATGAATTGTTGAAGTTGTTGAGTGAAATGTTGCCGATTGATAATGTTCTCCTAAAGTCTATGTATGTTGTGAGAAAAACATTGACTACGTTGGTATGAATTATAAGGAAATACATTATTGCTCGAAAAATTGTATTTTGTATAGAAAACGATATGAAGAAGCTTGAATCTTGTCCTATTTATGGAGAATCTAGATGGAAATCTAATGACTATGGAAGTACGCGTGTTAAAGTTCTAGAAAAAGTATTGTGGTATTTTCCACCCATTCATTGTTTTCAAAAGATGTTTCAAATTGTTGAGACAACAAAGAACTTAACTTGGCATGCAAATGAGAGGGAGGTTGAAGTTGGAAAGTTGAGGCATCTTGTAGATTCTCCATCGTGGAAGCTAGTTGATCAATTATGGCGTGACTTTGCGAATGAATCTAGGAACTTAAGGCTTGGAATTGTTGTAGATGGAATTAACCTGCACAAGCATATGAGTAGTAAATACAATTGTTGGCCAGTTCTAACAGTTACATATAATCTTCCACTATGGATGTGTATGAAACAGAAGTTTATCATGTTGACTCTGTTAATGTCTAGACCACACCAACTAGGTGAACACATTGATGTTTATTTGCAGCCATTGGTTGATGATATGAAGAAATTGTGGGTTGAAAGCGTTGACACTTGGGATGCCTATAAGAAATAATACTTCACAATAAAGACAATATTATTGTGGATTATAAATGATTTTCTAGCGTATGGTGACTTGTCTGGTCATGCCTTCAAAAATTATTATGATTGTCCAATTTGTGGTCAAGACACTTGTGCTAAAGTTTGAAACATGGGATGAAAATGAGTTATTGTGGACATAGAATATTCCTTTGTAGTCATCATCCATTACGAAAGTTGATAGGCATAAAATGTTAATTTTTTATGTCACTCTTTATATTGAATTTTAGCTAGTTTATAATTAATTGTTAATGAACAGTACTGAATTACTGTATTTTTCTATTTTTAGTAAAAGAAAGACAAAAGTTAGAATTACTGTATTTATGAGCAATCTTTACTGAAAAAATCATATCTAGAGTTACACTTTTAGATTTTGTGCGATTCTAGTTGAAAATAATTCCTGATTCACTAGGCTTCAATTTTGTAAAGTTTGATTGTAATTGGTTCGGTCAATCAGTACCAGTTTGATTTACAAAATCAATATTTTCAAGAATTGTGGCAGATTTACACTATCTCGGAAAAATTAGAATATGAGTGTCTTCCCGATGTCCAATTTGTGTGAACAAAANATTTATGATTCACTAGGCTTCAATTTTGTAAAGTTTGATTGTAATTGGTTCGGTCAATCAGTACCAGTTTGATTTACAAAATCAATATTTTCAAGAATTGTGGCAGATTTACACTATCTCGGAAAAATTAGAATATGAGTGTCTTCCCGATGTCCAATTTGTGTGAACAAAATATTTCTGGAAATCTAAGACATAGACCTGACTTTTGCAACCAGAATAAGTGAATTTGGAGTTCATTTAGTCATCCAAAGAGTGCTTGGAATATGCTAATGGACACTGGTGATATAAAATGAAAGTATTTTGGCTCACTAGGATGATATTGATGATTGTACTACCATGTCATCACACCCAAATTTGCCACATCATATGCCACATGGGAGGTCAAATTATTCTAATTATATTAATTGGAATAATATTTAGGATAAAGAAATTAGAGTTAAATATGAATTTGACTCCTAAAGGGATATTGAATGTTTCCTAAATCTTAGTGTGAACATTAGACACAAAATACACTTTTAAACTTGAGATGGCCAGCCATGGTAGGGAATTATGAGAGTTTGAGATTATCAATATATTATCTTCTATATTCTCTAGGTTTAAGAGGGACTCTAGAGTTAAACATCTCCTAAACCTTTCCAATAAATACTATGCAACATTGAAACACAATACACATTCACACAATTCATCACAACCCACACGGCTGCAACCATCACCAGCTGCACCCCTCTCTATTTTCTTTCCCTCATTATCACAGAAACAACAGTTTTCCTAGGTTTTATGTTCAGTTTTTAAGAGTTCTTTAATAGTGAAGTTGTGATACACAAAGCAAAGTTCAAGGAGGAATTCAGCCAGCCTTGGAGGAATCAACCTTGTGAATTTGATCATAGTTTGGAAAAACCAAAAGGAGAAGATTGAAGAACAAATTCCAGCAGCCATCAACTTTGGATTTGATCTCTTTACTCTTAATTTCTTTGTTATTTATTCTATGTTATCTTTTAATTATTTGATGGATAATTCTAAGATCATGTGTAGCTAATTTTCTATGAGGATTATGATGTAACCCTATTATGACTATTTAGTGTTTTATGCATATTTGAATTTGATTCATGTTTAAGGTTAATATTTCATTGTAGTTCTTAATGCTTCCATGAAAAGGTGGATTGATAAAGTATTTATATTGGTTTAGAAATAAGGGATATAAGTATGGATGGGCAATGAAATACATGGTTGTAGAAATATTGTATGCCTTAGTGACAACTTGGACAAGATCTTATTGTGTTTGCATGTCTTAGGGCCTAAATTTTGGTATTCAGATTAGAGATAATTAAATACCTTATATTTGCTAGATTAGAATGCATTGAGAAATCAACTTCTAGTCACATGTGGTTAAAGGGGGGTTAACCTATGAATCTATAATGCATTAAGGCTAAATAGGAGTAATAGTGGTGAAGTCATAATCCGTATTTTCTTAAAACCTTTGAAATACTTGCTTGCTGCCATGTTCTTAGTTTTAAAATTGCTTTACTTTCAATTCATGCTTGGTTACTCAACAAACAATCGTTCAAAACACACACTTTTTAATTTTATTAATTTAGTTAATAATTGATTAATAATTAAAGCTAGAGACATTATTACTCGTGTGATCGATACATGCTTTCTTTAAGAAATTCACTTTATCACTATTTGATTCATGCACTTGTGAGTTAATCAAAATTATACCACAACAAGTTTTTGGCTCTGTTGCCAAAGAATAATTATTTCTAGTTTTGATTTTAAATTTTTTGTTGATTAAATTACTGTTTTTAGTTTAATACTTTTTATTTTTGTTTTTGTGTAGGTTCTGTTTTAGCCATCAAAGAACAAAAAATTGGAAAGCTTTCTTGGATCCAAAGCAATCCAATTCAAGTTTGAAGATGGAGGAAATCGAAGTAGCTAAGTTTTTATTTTTCAATTTTTGTGTGTTTAAGTTTTATGGTTGCGGTTTTTAAATAAAATAAAAAATAATTTTTTTTTGCTGTTTTGATTCAGTTTTAGGTTTTTAATTTTCTGAATTTTTGTGTTTTGTTTAAGTTCTTATTTGTTTAATCTTTTGATTTTGAAAAAAAATAAAATCTGAAAACCGGTTTTAAAGAAAAAAAATGCACTTTTTGCTTACTGTTTAAATTTGTTTTAGTTACTGTTTTGTGCTTTTCTTTGCTCAATTTTTGTGTTAGCTTTGAGTTTATTTTGATTTGCATCTAGCTTAATTTTTTGAGTTTGTTTAAATTCAGTTTTTATTATTAATTATAGTTGCTGTTTTTTCTATTTTGTGATTTTAATTTACTGTTTTATTTTTTTCAGTTTTGTTTTATTTTTTGAGTTTTAATTCTGAAATTGAATTTTTTGAGAGAGACTTGAGGAGAATAAGGAGAGAAGGAGTTAGAGAAACCTTATTTAGAAATACCGAAAGAGAAGAAAACATGGAAAACCAAAGTAACCCCATAATTCCTGAAGTTCCTAATAACCAAGGTTATAGGACCATTAGGGATTATGCCGCACCTAAAAGGGTTGAGGATATGTCATGTATTAGGAGACCATCGATTGATGCACTTAGCTTTGAGGTAAAGCCTATTACCATGTCTATGCTTAACAACTACCAATTTGGAGGGTTACCAACTGAGGTTCCTAACCAACATATATTGAATTTCTGTGATGTATGTGATTTAATGAAATATAATGGGATTACTAAGGATCCTCACTTGGTAGGATATATGTTGGTTAGGATCCTCACTTGTTAACCAACATATATCATACCATGTGAGTATCATCACTTGCCCATCCATACTTATATCCCTAAATTTTAAGCCAATATAAATACTTTATCAATCCACCTTTTCATGGAAGCATTAAGAACTACAATGAAATATTAACCTTAAATATCAAGTGAGTCAAATCATCAATATCATCCTAGTGAGCCAAAATACTTTCATTTTATATCACCGGTGTCCATCAGCATATTCCAAGCACACTTTGGATGACCAAATGAACTCCAAATTCACTTATTCTGGTTGCAAAAGTCAGGTCTATGTCTTAGATTTTGAGGAATATCTTGGTCGCACAAGTTGGACATTGGGAAGACACTCAAATTCTAATTTTCTCGTGATAGTGTAAATTTGCCGCAACTGTTGGAAATATTGATTTTGTAAATCAAACTGGTACTGATTGGCCTAACCAATTGCAATGAAACTTTATAGAATTGAAGCCTAGTGAATCATGAATCATGTTCAACTATAATCGCACAAAACCTAAAAGTATAACTCCAGATATGATTTTTGCAGTAAAGATTGCGCATAAATACAATAATTCTAGTTTTTTTCTTTCTTTTACTGAAAATAGAAAAATACAGTAATTCAGTACTTTTCAATAACAATTAATTCTAAACTAGCTAAAATTCAATACAAAAAGTGGCATAAAAAAATTAACATTTTATGCCTATCAAAAGCAAAAGAAGGCTTTTAACGGTTTGCAAAAGTTTCGTGCAACTCCTTTACCTATGACAGGAGAACATATCTTTAGGAAACTTGATGCTATGACGTTTAATCATGGGAATTAATGTAAAAGAACTGCTGCTGATGTATGTGCTTGGAAAAAAAAATCCATATTCTTTAAGCTTGAATATTGGAAATCATTATATTGACAAAATCTAGACGTGATGCATATTGAAAAAAATGTATGTGAGAGTATTGTCAGAACTTTACTTAACATTCCTAGGAACAAAAATGATGGACTTAATGCTTGACTATATTTAGTAGAATTGGGTTTGAGAAAATATTTAACACCTCTGATGGAAGAGAAAATGACTTATCTCCACCTGCTTGCTACACTTTTTCTAAGGAAGATAAATGAAATTTTGCAAGTTTTGGTTGATTTAAAAGTTCCGATTGATTATTCTTCAAAATTTAGAAATATTGTTTCGATGAAAGATTTAAAATTGAATGGTATGAAATCGCATGATTGTCATACATTGATGAAACAATTGCTTGCTGTTGCAATAAGATCATTTCTTCCTAAGGATGTAAGATATGTAATTACAAGATTTTGTTTTTACTTCAATTCTATTTGCAAAAAAAGAGATAGAAGTTGCAAAGTTAGACATTTTCAAACAGAGATTTTAACGACATCGTGTTTGTTGGAAAAAAAATTTCCCCCATCGTTTTTTGATATATTAATCCATTTGACTGTACATTTGGTTTGAAAAGTGAGATTGTGTGAATTGATTTACTTTCGATGGATGTATCTATTTGAGAGATATATGAAAGTGTTAAAGGGACTTATCAGAAATCATAATTGACCAAAAGGTTGCATTGTTTAGAACTGCATTGTTGAAGAAGCCATAGAGTATTGCAGTGAGTATCAGAAAGACTTGGCAACAATTGGGAACCTGTCTGGTGGGTATGAACAACAATATGTGGATGGAGATACTAGTGATCCCTTAAAGGGTGGGAAGAGCATGAGTATTGATCAACAACTTTAGAAGTAAGTACACCTTTATATACTTTCGAATACGGCCGAAGTGCAACCTTACTTCGAGTAAGTTATATAGTTACTATAATTATTTTATAAAGGGTACAAGGCTCATTTTGACAAAAGTTGGCATGTTGCAAAGAGCATATGAATGCACTGAGGTAAGATAATTGTAACAAATTCAAAAAACCAAATGGTTCTAGGATGAGCAAAATCAAACCTTTATCAAATGGTTTAGAGATTAAGTAAGTTTTTCTGATATACATCATCATGTTCTCTCTCTCTATATATATATATAATATTTTGACTATATAATTAATTTTAATAGATTTTGAAGGAGCTGAGTGAAGGAAAAAAGAATGTGTCTGAAACATTGAGGTGGATAGCATTGGGACTGCAATTTGATGTAATATCATATTCAGGATATGATATTAATGGGTTTCAGTTTCGTACTATTGAACAAGATAATAAGCGCGTTACACAAAATAGTGAAGTAAGTTTGGTTGCAAAGACAATGCAATATACAAGTATGAAGGATGATAATCTAATTATTTGTGATTTGGCATTCTATGGTACTATGGTTGAAATATGGGATGTTGATTACATTAAGTTTCAAATTTCAGTGTTCAAATGTGATTGAGTGCACAACAAACATGGTGTAAAAATCGATGAGTTGGGCTTCACATGTGTCAACTAACACAAACTTGACCAATAATCTGATCCATTTATTTTGGCTTCACAAGCAAGACAAGTTTTTTATGTTGACGATCCTAGTAAGTCACAGTGGCCCGTTATTTTAAGTCATCCTCATTACAATGACATGAGAGATAACTCCATCATAAGAGATTCATTTCTAGACAGTGCTATAGTTCACTTTCCATTTGCTTCGAGCTTGCCAAATGATCATATTGAAGTAGATGAAGATTATGAACAAATTTGTGTTCGTAGTGATCGTAGAGGAACATGGCTAAAAAAGAGGACAAATAATTAATTAATATATATTTATATTCATTGAATATAAATGTGTATTGTACATTTTTTAATTAATTAATTAATCATAGTTGGTTTATATTGTGATTAAGTAATTCTATTTAAGTTAATTTGTGATTAATAAATTCTATTTTTGATTCTTGTTGTGATTAATTAATTCTATATGATTTTTATGCAGATTAATGGATTCCATGGGACCATCAAATAATGACCCTGATGGTCATGATGAAGCAGCCAGCCCCATTAAGAAACCAAAAAAAAAACTAGAGGGTCATCAGTATTGTCTAGGATTCAAAAACAAAAAGCAGTAGGCGAAGCTGGACCAATTGTTTATAATGAGTTTGGAATTGGAGTTAATAAAGCTGGAACAGATCAAGCCAAGTTTGAAGGTGTCCAAACTTGTAATATAATTCCTATAAATTATAGGAATTAGAGTCTTGTGCCTGTTGAATTGAAAAAGCTTCCGTGGGTGACAATTAAGGTAACTGAAAGATTGCAAGGATGAATCTCTGAGGAAAAAACCTTTGAAAGATTGTCTTGAAAAATGGAGGAAGTTCAAGAGTACTATGTATGCATATCATATTCTTCCATATTTTGAAGCGGGCCAGCTAGAAGTTTTAGATCATCCTCCAGAGAATTTTAATTTTATCACACAAAAAGCGTGGGATGAATTTATTGCACATTGAATGACTCTGGAATGGATGGTAATTTCTTAATATATATAATTAATCAATTCTATTTTTTATATATATAATTAATATGGATTATTTATGTATACAGATTCTTCACAAAGAGCGATTTGAATTGAGAAAAAGAAATAAATATAATCATTCCCTATCTTGCAAAGGATATGATCAGTTGGAGTATGAAGATGTATATATTAATTTAATTAGAATTGTGTATATGTTGTGATTAATTAATTATTGTATTGGATTTATGTTGTGATTAACTAATTTTGTTAAAATGTTAGAAATTGAGGACCGGAAGCAGCAACCGGGTGCTATGGGATGTGTTGTGGAGGAAGAGTCATATTGACAAGACTGGAAAGCACAAAACTTCTGAAGTTGCTGCAGTTGGAGAAAAAATTGTAAGTAATTTTTGCCTGATTTAGTTGATGGTTTGTTAAATGATTGATTTTGTTGATTAAACATTAATAAACCAACATGTTTGAGGAGAATTGGATGCATCATTGGTCATACCCAATGATATATTGACAATGGCATTGGGGACTCCAGAGGTTAGATGTCGAATTAGGGCAGGGCATCATAATGTGACTCCAACTGAATATTGGCACATACTGAAAAAAAGTTTAAAGCATAATGGAAAAGAACATGCCAATAAAGAAGAAATAAACTAGCTGAAAAAATAGATAGCTAAAAAAGAACAACAAATGATCCAAAAGCTACATTGACTCAAACTGTTCTAGAGATGAAGGAGAGCTTACATATGATTAGTTCGCAGATGGCAGTCATGAGGCAAAATTTTGTAGCCAATCCATTTCCAGAGATGATGTCAGATAAGTTTGTTAACAACATTTGGGTGACTTTTTTTGATTCAAAAGTACATGTAAGAACACCTTTACCAACACCCACACTTGCTAATAATCCTATCGTACCATCTCCTACTACACCCCTACTATGACAAATCCAGAGGTATATAACTATAATTTTTTTTATAACTATTTTTGGTTTTATTAAGTCACATATCTTTTTATTATTTTCTAACATCAGTTTGTTTTTTGTCTTATATGGTTTAGAGTGTACAATGCATGCTTGATGTGGGCACACTTGATAATATAGTAGCAAAAGGGTGGATGTTTCCTACAATTGATCCTCAAGATGTATGCCATGGAATGCAGTGGGGAAGTGAAAATGTTTGTGTTAATGTGCATGTGGTGATTGATCCTTTAACACAACTGCCATAGTTTCAGTAGGAAAAGCTTTGGTTCGTTATGTGCTTGGCCAAAATCTTTGATCATTTTACCAGGAGATGAGGTAATTATTAATGTAATTTTTATTTGATTTTTTTATCATATTTTTAAATGTTGCAAAATGAATTTAATTTTTTTAACAACATTTGTAGGTACAAGTTGCCCGAAAAGCTGCTAAAGGCAAGTTAGTTGTTGAGTTTGACTCTAACAATACACCTTGATCACGTCAATCACAATCATTTGCAATGCGACAAAGGAGTGGGGGAGAAGATATTTATGCTGACTTGCGTCCACAAGTTTGGCTCTTAGCTATGATAGTTTCTGGTATCCAAGACTAAGACTTTGGTCTTGAAATAAAATTGGGATGTGGCATTGTCGGCAATGAAGTATCTGCAATTGTGTGCAGGGATGACATAGATTTATTTTGTCAGATGGGCATGCTTACCATTGATTGCATATTTTTGTAAATGAGGTTATTATATTTTTTAAGTTATTTTTTTTCAATTAAAATGTTATTATATTTTCTAAGTTTTATATATGTTGTTTCTAGTTCTAAATTTTTATTTCAGGCTCTTATATGAAAATATGATAAGTAGTGCAAAAATTATTGAATTTGCATTCATTGATCCAAGGTCAATTGCTATGGAGGAGGAATGAAATATAGAAAGTAGAGCTACAAAAATCTATCATAGATGAAAAAGCATTGGTACTAACAATAAAATATGGTTGATTCTATATTAACACCTGTAAGTATTTAAAATAAAGTAAATTAGATTTTTATCATATAGTAATGTTTTTTAGTTTTACTAATTCATTTGTAGTTATATAATTGTTATATAAATGTTTATTTTTTATTAGTGGTCATTGGATGCTTGGCGTTATCAATCCATTTGAGCGATATGCTTGATTTTTTGATTCCATTAAATCGGGCGTCCATGCAAATTTTAAACAAATGATTAATAGGTAAATAATTTTAATTTTTTTTTCATTTATTAATTAGTTTGGCCAAGAAGATCAAGAAGCCAAATTTAGTTTGGCCAAGCACAAAGGTAATAAAAGTCAAAATACTACATTTTACTTTTTTTTTTCAATTTAATAATTTCATTTTTATGTATTTTAAGTTTTGTTCAAATTTAATTGGACTCCTTTGCAATCGGGTGAGACTGAATGTGCATACTATGTATGCATCATGATGAGAGAAATTTTAAATTTGAACGGAGACTTATCACTAAATTTTTTTCATAACTTCATAAGTTTAATGAACTATTATTTGTCATAATTATATTTATGATTATATTATCTTAAGTTAAATATATTAAATATCTAAAATATGATATTTTTTCTTAAACAGTTCCATAATACCATTTGGGTACAAGACTATGTGGACAAATTTAAAGACAAATAAGCTACATATTTGATCGACGGAATTTCTAATCCGTCAAAATTTTTATCCAATATTGGTTAAGTATTATATATACTTATGTGCATTAAAACGTTAGCAGTGTACCATTTTATTTAATCTATATTACATTTACTTTTTTTAATTCTTATTTTATAAATTTTTATCCAATTCGTCTATTATAATTTTTTTTTTAAATTGTTCATTTTTAATAATACATTTGAAAAAATAAAAATAAATCTATTGTATTTAGAAAAAAAAAACAAAAACTAAAATCAAAATGCAAAAAAAAAAAAAAAACAAAAAATAAAAAGGACCAAACACGATGCACATTGTGTGTCGTGGTTGATCGAGGAAAAATAATAGACGTTGCACTTTGTGCATCATGGTTGATGAGCATACACAATGCACATGTGCATTGTATTTGATACAACATAACGACGCACAATGTGCATCACGTTTGATGATCATTTACGACATACATTAAGTATAATGTTTAGTACCAAATGCGACGTCCGTTTTGCGACGTCAGACCATTATAGAGGAGGCATTTTGTCTGTCCCATTTTTGTGATTTTTCCACGTGAATTTGACATAACTTGGCTGTATATACAATGCATCAAATCATCGTAGTAGAGTCTAAAAGTGACGTTGATTGTCAATCATCTTTTGTTAGGACTTTTTACGACGATGCTTAATACGACAATTTTGAACCATTGTATAAAGCCTTCCCAATGACGTTTCCAGAGCGTCGTGTAAATGGTATTTTCTTGTTGTGCATGCTATACCCTTAAAAATGATTTCTTTATTTTTAATTGTACCAAAAATTTAAAAAAGTTTAAAAACAGAAAAAAAAAAGAAGTTTAAAATCCATTTATGGCTTTTATTTAATTTATTTAATATTTTAATTTTTGGTACAATTAAAAATGAAGAAACTATTTTTTAGGGTCACCCTGCTATGCACGTGACTTTTAAGTAGACAGAATCTGTCAATTTTAACTAAATTGGACAAATGTGCAATTTGGTTTTTTAAAATTATAGGGTATCAATTGCACAAATTAATTATAGAAATTCCTGTGTGAATAAATACAATTTCAAAATGTATTAAATTGCATTAAGACCTTAATTATATACTAACTCTTATGTCGGAATGATGTGATACACTCAAAATCATTTTAAATTAATATTTAATATATATATATATATATATGCTATGTATAAAATTTTGTGACATCCAAACTTCTATGTACATGCTTGCAGGCAGGATTCATCTAGGTTGGATCCTGTCAATTTCTTTCCAGGACAAGCAAAACAAAAAAACAATCTAATGGCTACATTTGTTTTAAAAGATAGATAAAAGCTTTCATCTTTTTTTTTTGGGTGAATAAATAAAAGATTTCATCATCTAGTGCATATGGGGCGAAGTACAAGAAAAAAAAAGAATATGATTAGATTATGGGGCAAGACTAGAGTAAAACCCTTATACAATTGTATTAAATAAAACCCCTATATTTTACCAGTAACTGGCTGGACTGGTCCTTAACTTCTCTTAACCTCCTTTTTTTTGTTTTTACTCTTCTCCCCTCTTCTTCTCACGCTAGCCTGCCCTTTCATAATTTTTTTTTTCTCTTCTCCTATCTTCTTCTCACGCCACTCCGCCCTTTCCTTTTCCTTGTTTTTCTATCTCTTCTCTCATCTTATTCTCACACCAGCCCGCCCTTTCTTGTTCCTTTTTTTATTTTATTTTTCTCTTCTCCCATCTTATTTTCACGCCAACTTGCCTTTTCTTTTTCCATTTTTTTCGCCTCTTCTCCCATATTCTCCCCTCTTGTTTGTGATATATTCAGGAAAATATAGGGGTTTTATTTAACCGAATTTCATGAAAGATTTACGAAGGAAGGTTTGGGGTCTACTGAGAAGCCAAAAGACGTTTTCACTGAACAAGGTAAGCAAATGTTCCAATTTGAGTTGTTTCTATAGCAAAAATAAAGTTCTTATTTAATTTTGTTTCAATGGGATTGTTCTTGATTAGGGATTATTTAAGTTTGTTAATGTTTAGCAATTTTAACCACAATGTTCATGATTGTATGATTTATAATTGTATAATCTATATGAATATTATATAATTGGTAATGTTGGATCAAAGAAATTTGTAGATAGTAAATTTATAGATGTTAAAATATAATTGATTCAAAGTTTATTGCATATGTTGAAGATCTTCATTTTATTATGGATGACAAGAAAGTGGATATATATATATATATATATTCATTGGCAGAAGGGCAACAGCTCTAAATGAATTAAAGGCATCTGTTTGTTATGTAAAAACTTGGACATAAAGCACAAAACGATTGTCTTAAAGAAAAAAAAATGTTTAATAGAGAGCTTGAATTTCATTTGCTTGGTTTACATCCAACTTTCTATATCAAGTCTTGTCTCAAGTGGACCCAAAAAAAAAAAGGAAACTATGGCCTACCATGAACTTGACATTCATGCAAAGAAGTTTCACATTCATGCATTTTTACCAAACTAGAGAAATAACCACGTTTTCCATTTATGTATTTTGCTAGGTATGTAGGTAGCAAAGCAAGAAAAGTAATTTTTATTTTATGTTATATGTTTTTGGAATTATTTGTATACTTTTTGAATCTTATAATGGAAATTAGGTAGGCCAAATTGTTTATTATCTTCAACTCTCGCCCGTAATACATCATAAAGCTCAATCATGGAGGGTGAAGGTAAGTACATTGATGTGTGATTGTAGTTGGGTCTTTGAAAGAGTTATGTTTCAAACATGACATCATTTGAACTATAATATTGTCCCTATCCGTTGCAGTAATTGTGGAGAAATCACTAATAGATGCTAAGAATGTATATGGGGTAATATCATATTATCAATTTAACAACTGCATTAATTGGCTGAATTTTGTAAATTGTGTAAAAAAATATTTTGATGAGGGTTTATTTTCCAAAATTGTTTAGCAGATGAGGGTTTCATTTGTTTTTCTTATGTGTATATTTTGATGCCATATATTGTTGTGTATAATAAAGGTTTCAATGTTAAGGTATATGTTTAGTTGTCGCCGTTGCTAATATGCTGCATATGTTTCTCCATAATGGATTATACTTTTGTGCATATTGAATCATTGTTGTTGATTAAAAGGTACGCTTGAAATGGAAAGAAAAAATTGTGTACGCACATTTACTCGTAGAGTTGATTTTTTCCTTTATATTGTTACATTTATATATATATATTCCTTATAGTATGAATTTTTGCTGTATAACTCATTTTGTGCACATGATCATTATAATGAAACAAAGAAGGCAAGGATAATATTCATTCTAAAAAATGGTCTGTGAATGAATGACTTATTATTAGTGAATATGAAGCTATTAAAAATTTATTGATAGATAAATTAATTTTCTACTGTCATTTGAAAAAAAATCTATTGATTGGGTAAGCATTGACTGCAAATTTATATTTGTTTATATTTTCTTGTCTTGCAGTAATAGTGAGGTTGAACTTCGCAAGCAAAATGGTGAGTTTAAAGTAAATCCGGAGGTAAGTAAAATAATTTAGTGTTTGTGAGCAATAGTTACATAACTGAGTGGAAAACGAAAGCAAAATATGAAGGGGTCCACACTGAGTGGAAAACGATTTTTGTTAGCAGATGTTGTCCGAACAGACTATGGAGAGTTGCAAAAGGTTTTAATGAATATTAGAGGAAGGCAATAAATGAATTAGGTTTTGGTTGTTTTATAAATCAGAAAATATGTGGGATAAAGAAGCAATTGGTGTCGTGGGTGGTGCATCAATTCGATCCAAGTTGTAGTACATTCAAACTTCATGGAGAGCATTACACAATAATTGTACATGATGTGGAATGACTGCTGGGACTGGTTGATGATCACGATGAACTTGATGAAAGCTCTTCTATGAATGACATTGAGGTGCTGAAAAAAAATACACCATAGATGACAGAGTGACCTGCACCATATATTGATGAGTAACCATGAAGTCAATGATGATTTTAAGGTGATATTCACGTTGTTTATTATGGGGACAATTCTGAGTCCCAACCAAGAATTTTTGTAAAAATTAGCAATCTCGTGCGAGTGAGTAAACCCGAGCTAATTAGAAAACATAAGTGGGCAGAAGTATAAGGAGTGCAATCTAATCTACATTCCTGGATGCGCGTTAGTTTTACATGTTAATTATCTATAATTATATAATGATTCATGGTTTGTGCATAGCGTAGATTTGTAATTTTGCAAACTTATTGTATGACTTCATTTTTATTTTATGTCATACATCTTTTTTACTTAGGATTTTCTTCGAATGGGAAGAGAATAGTTGGAAGTTTTTTGACGCCAATTAGTGCCTGTGGAGAATCTGAGATGAAGAGATTCATTAAGATATTCCTCCGAAATGGAGGTTTCCATTTAGACATGGTAAATTTAGTAAATATAAACTTTTGATGTGTTTTCCTAAATTTGTGAAGATTACTCTTCACACGTACTTTGATTTTTTAGGTGTTGTCGCTTAAATATCAACTTTCGGTCCGTTTGGTACGCAGGATCGGACTGGATCGGATATAGCTGGCAGGATTGGATCGGACTGGATAATGCTGGACTGGATTTCTCAAATTCTGTCCTGTGTTTGGTGCAGGACCGGACTGGATCGGATATGATATACTGTGTTTGGTGCAGTCTCGGACTGGACTGGATAAAAATTTAATTTTTTCAATATATTTTGTATTTGTTTGATTATAGTAGAAATTGTAATTTTAATTATTAATTTAAATAAACATGATATAAAAAAATATATTGAAATATTTTTCAAATTATAAATTTAATAAAACATAATATTATGTCATTTAAGAAAATATTAAACATAATTTAATACAAATATGTCATAATTGTTCTCAATAACATAAACAACTACTAAAATTGAACACACAAAATAAAGATTAACCTAATACACATGTGCTAGTATACTAATAACAACAACTCCAACTGTGCAACCGACAATTAAACTGATGCAAAATGAACATCGATTTATGCTTCGATAATTAGGTATAGGGTGATTAATCTCCCTTTCTACTGTAGAGCATTTATTATTATTTTTTTGTTTAATTGTACTTTCAATGTGTGAAACATAAGCTATTTCTGCTTCATCTATTGAACGGTATGATTTGTAGGAGTTGCCTTTGAATCCATGAATTTGTTCTTGACATTCTGCCAATGAGTCATAAATCCCTGGTTGTCTTCCTTTGAACACAACATATATTTTTTGATCTGTCATTATTAGTATCTACATATAAACAAAATATATTAGTATATACATATAAACAAAATATATTAGTATAATTTCTACGATATAAATAACAAAAATATTAAAAACATTATAAAATAAATAAACATAATACACTTTTTCCACTTAATATTGTTCATATCCATAAAATAACATAAAATTTTTGAAACAATCCATTCAAGCAAATCAATGCTCAATAACATAAAGAGTTTAACTGATGACATAAACATAAACAATCCATACAACTAACTCTAGAATGATGTCTTGTAAAATACATAGTAAATCTACGAACTAGTTGATGAACCACCGAGCAACTCACGAATAAAAATCATTTTTTCTTCATCGTCTAACCCAATAAGTATATGAAACTTATATATCTTCTCACAACAAATATTTATGGCCTTAATTCTATCAGTAGCCGACATCCCGAGCCTCCTAAGATCAGCACGCAAAACTTCCGGCTGTTCGGGAGTAAGTTTAGGACATATAGAATTGGCTAGTTGATCCCATTGTTCCCTAGCTTCACCCATCATTTTGTCCAGCGATTCAGCAATGCGTTCCAATCCACTACCTACTACATCAGATTGTCTAGTTCTCTTTTTACGAGTGGTCGGCCGGGACAATGAACTTTGGCCAACTGACATTGGAGAATCTCCCTCATCTTCTCCAGTGTCAGTTGGATCTGCAGCCATGTCAGCAGGAGTCTCAACATTTAGGCCGGTGGCATGATCCAGTCCAAATATATTGGCCAACCTTTCATACAAGGGAAATGGTTTATCCCTCCATCCATCAGCATCTTTATGAATCTATATATTTAAATAAAGTTTAGCAGTTAGAATAAAGTTTTAACATCAACAGTGAGAAATAAAATGGCTGTAAGTTTTTTTATTCTAACCTTAACATAGTCTGCCCACACATCATCACTGTCGACTTCAATACATTTTTTTGTGTCGTTCCATCCAAATCCACTCTTATTTAACATGTCAAACACGATCCCGTAATCTTTTTTCCACTTCTTCATTTTCGATTCGATGTGTGGAGTGGCTTTCAAATCGCATCCTGGACATAAGTTGGCTAAAGATTTTTCAATATAATTATACGTGCCAGGTTTGAATGTACCATTCTCAGATCTATACCCCTTTGCCACTGCGTCATCAATTATATTCAGCAGTGTATCCTCCTCCACCTTACTCCACACACGCCTATTAACCTTCCTTGATCATGGGTTGGCATGGCTGCTACTTGCACTATGCATAATCAACCAGCTTCACAATAAAAGTACAAATTTAACTTGGCAAGTAATTATTACAAAAACATACAAGTAACAGTTTATTCAAGCCAACAAACATATTCAAAATTCATCCCACATTTTAATAAATAATTAAGATTGCATAGAAAATTTGTGTATCTAAATTATCCCTCCACTCAGTCCATTCATTTGATGCCTCAATAGATCCGATCGGATCATTGCCTACCATCATCGATTCAACAATTTGCATTTCATCTACATCGAGTTCAATTGGATCACTTGACATTTCTCTCCCAATAAGATTATGTAGAAGACAACATGCGGTGATTATTCTCCCTTGTGTTTGGATTGGATAAAAAGATGGACTCCTTAATATGGCCCAGCGCTTTTTAAGTAATCCAAAGTATCTCTCAATTACATTACATGTAGATGCATGCTTCATGTTAAAGTATTCCTCCCGGTTTTGTGGTGCACCACCAACTCTCCACTCCGAAAGGTGATAACATGTCCCTCTAAATGGTGCAAGAAAACCTTCACCATTTGTGTATCCGGCGTCCACAAGATAATAATAACCTAACATGAACAATTAATAAGTTATGGTTCTATCTCACAAAACTAATTTTTAGTAAAAACAGTAAACCATCACAGTTTGTTCTTACCAGTTGGAACTCTCAACCCAGTCGGTCTACTAAGCGCATCTCTGAGAACTCTAGAGTCAGAAGCTGAACCTTCCCACCCAGGTAATACGAATATGAACATCATATTTCGATCACAAACACCTAATACGTTAGTAGCAAGCTCTCCTTTTCGTGTTCGATATCTAGGTTTGTCAAACTCAGCCACATGAACCTTGATGAAGGTTCCATCTAATGCTCCCAAACAATTCTATACAGTTGATTATAATAAATTTTGTAAGTCGTATTACATTTATTTATATAGTAACATAACAAAAAATGAAAATTTATAAATATACCTTAAAAAATTTTCATCTATCATCGGTACAGTTATCAGGGACTGGTTCTGAAGACTTTAATAGGTGACCTTGCAACCGCAATACTCCATTCAACACCGAGTTAAAAAACCTACTAATAGTTTCCCCTGAACGCTGAAATCTATTTCCAATGGTTCGGTTCTTGACATGATGAGCGAGTATGTGCAAAAACATACACACTTGTTCCTCTAAGGTAACGACACTGTCCTTTTTAAGATGTGGATCCGGACGTAATAATTCACATAGCAAGCCAAATGTGTTCCTATCCATTCTAAGTTGATTGACACATTCAATGTCACTATGACCTATAATATTGTCTAAAACACTCAGTCGAGTTTCATGCCTAGTGAATGCTCGGTTCTTAAGTGTCTTTGTTTCCAAATGCTTTTGCATCCAAATATAGACCATCATTACATGCACCTTTATCTTGAAATTTTTTTCCAAATGCATCCTTTTTGCAATCAGGAAATACAAATTTTTCTTTTGTTGCTCATCCATTTATATAACCCTAAAAAAAGAATTTGCACAAAAAATAAGAAGTCAACATAATAGTTTGTTGGTATTCATATACAAGTAATATTTTTTAATATACATATACAAGTAATATTTTTTAATGAAACAAATTTTTTAATTTTTGGTATTCATATACAAGTACATGTGTTTTATTACAACCAGTCCACTAGTGATGATTATAGCTTTACAAAATACTAAACAATAAAGGCACAATAACCAAGGAGAGTGGATGGTACGAAAAATCCAATTGATAAAAGCAAATAAAAGTTTGTCATAAACTATTATAACAATATTCCAATCGGTGATATACAATCATTGATATCACTTATGGTACATTCTCATGTCATAAAACAAATTACAAACTATTTACCAAAAAACAAATTACAAACTGTTAACAACAATAAAATATCCATATTAAAATGATAAAATATTATAATAAAAGGCACTATTTTTCTACAAAATTAATTTTTTATTTTAATAATGTGCTTTCTAAAGCAAAGAGCATATTTTACATACTCAAAAAGTTAATAGTATTTTTATTTTATTTTTTTTTTTACAAGAAGGGGTTGAGCCCCAGAACAGCTACACAAGCAAGCACCCTGAGGAAAGAAATCTTGAACCAGTCCTCAAAAATCAACCTCCTTATATCCTAATAAATACCTAATTCACTATTTTGGCTAAAAAGTAGCCAAACCATCAGTTTTGAGTTTATACCTTGACTTAGGAGGTCATTTTTAACTCAGTAACAATGACTAGTTCTAACAGAGCCACTGAAAAATTGACACTAAGATGAGCCCACTATTTTAGCAAATCTTCTCGTATCAATCTCATGCCTGCTAGGAATGATCAAAGATTGCTAAAAAACTTGTCCTTATTCCTCCATTTCTAGAGAAACCACAGCTTAGTAATGAACAATTCTCCAAGAAGCAAGAGGATTCTCCAACCCAGAACAAAAGTGTTTACTATTTCTGAGATTCAAAACCAGTAAATCCTCCTAATCCAGGTTTCAAAATTTAGAATCATTCATCAAGAATCCCCTCAGCATCCAAATTAGCATAATTTAAAGTAACATTCTTCTTCTTCTTCTTCTTCTTCTTTTTAAGTAACATCACTGCCTAAGTGAGGATTTGCAAAACCTTGACTATTTCTTACCCATGAAATACAAATGATGAGAAAAAGAAATACAGATTACAGAATTTAACATTACCATAGTAAAACAAAAAATAGAAACAAAATGAGATATTAGTAATTAACTGTACAGACCCATATTGAACCTGATTCCAAGCTTCAAGTATCAGTGTATAGAAATAAAAAATGAAACTTGTGATAGTTTTCTTATACATATATTCCAAGCTTCAAGTATCACTTGGGATAATTTCAATAAAACACATATAAAACATAAATAAACAATTTGGCTGCTACGGTTTCTACATTACAAAAACATAAACTAGGATTACCACAAATATAAAACCCTCAATCAGAAACCTCCTTCATCACAAATATGAATCCAGATCTCTGAGTGAAGGCTAAGTCACCGTATACAAATTCAAAATATCTAAATCCATATGAATAAAATTCTTACCCCTGCCGATACAAGAAAAAAAAATACACCAAAAAATACAAACAATCTGCCATTGCTCACCAAAATATACAAAACCATATCTGCGAGCAGTAACCAACAAATGTTCAGCAAAATTTGGAGCAAAAATCCAACAAAAATTGACCAAAAATCCAGCTGAATCGGTTTCCATCGATTCAAAATGGGTAAAATTCTAACTTCAAGGATAAAAACGGGGGAGCAGCTTCTTTCGATCCGACGACTGGGTTCCTTCGAAACGCCGGGGAGCAGCTCGATCCAACGACTGGGTTCCTTCGATCGACGACTGGCTTCTTTCAAAACGGCGGGGAGCAGGGTTCCTTCGTGGATCTGTTGAGGACGCGGCTGGAGAGGAGAGGAGCAGCAGAGGAGAGGGGGAGCTTAGACAGGGGAGAAGAGCTGTGGAGAGGGGGAGCTTTGGTCTGGAGAGGGGGAGCTGGCCAAGTTGAGGATGCGGCTGTGGCTAGTTATCCGAGTCCGCTGGGATAATCCCGTGTCTGCAAGGAGGATTCGAGTGAGGGCTAAGTCAAAGGACCGGATTCGGCAGCAGGATTCGTTTATCCCAGTCCAACGCGTTCCCAAACGGAAGATAAGGGAGAGGACCAGATTTGAAACCCAGTCTGGTTCCCTTATCCGACCAAACAAACACGACCTTTGTGTATTCAAGGTTATGCAAGGCGAAGCATCAACATTGAACATATCTAGGAGATTCATTCTGGCCTAGGAAAATGATGATAATGTAAGATATCACAGCAGCTATAAAAGTCATTCAAACAAATGTTGTTGTTTTGAATGGAAAGGTGACAGCTTCGGATGATAACTATCGAACATTCAAGATGGATGTGACAGAGCACCTTGCAACCATATCATAAACTATGACACAATTGAAGGAAGCAGTTGACATGTTGACTGCGAATGCCTTAAATCCTTATACGAAACAACACATGGTCAAAATTGGGAAATAGAAGAATAATGGTGAAGGACCAATGCCACCCGGCCACAATGAGACATGAAATAAAGAGTCCTCATTCATAAGGGTTTTCATAGAAGAAGAAATTGCAGTGAAGAATGCTGCTGACAATGATTCGTCCTCATTTGGCACTACACACTTTGCAAAGCATTTGGATACTTTGGTGTCTGAGCTAGCACACGATGGAGTTAGAAAATTTGGCATATGTTATCTCTTTTTTTGTCATGTCAGGGGGAAAAAGATTGACACTTCTAATGCACCAATTAAGCATTATGTGCGTACACGGGCTACAACACGTCTTTGTAGTGTGACACACCAGGATGCCTCTGTGAAAAGATGTGAAATTTGCAAATACGTGATCAGCTCTTCTGGAGTTATTACCTCGGGTCCATTTCGTGTCGAAAAAAATATCCCGCCAACCAATACAAAATTATTGGACTACATTTTCAACTCAACACTTAATCTAGATTATGTACATTCTGTATCCTTCCAATTAATTATGTGTACATTATGTTTTGTAAAAAAATATGTTTTCCAAATATAGTTGACTAATTCTTAGTACTTTGTTAGGGACATATTGGTGCAAACAACACATAATTTCTATACTCGCCATGCAATTCAGTCTTTATAGCCTTCGATGTGGCTAAATGGCGATGTATGTTATCTATAGCTTCCGTGCCTATCCCATTCATGCACTAGTACTTACCATAATTGTCTTAAAAAAGTTTTGATTAAATGTGAAGGTCATATCATTAGCGGCTAACATGCTAACGCACCACAACCGAGAATTGTATGAAGACAAAGCTAGCAATTGGTTTTTGCCAACTTTTTTCCAAGTACATTCTTGTTTGATAGTTATGTACATTGTGAATGTGTTTTTGGCATACTAATGGAAAACCATCCATTGTTTGTTTACTTGTTTTACATCGAAAAGTAACAAGCACTACAACCTGGGACAAACATGTCCAACTTTGATAAAAAAAAAAAGGAAATTCAAACAGCTGTACATGGGGAAGCTTCATTTGTGTGAAGATTTGAATAATCCTTGCACACAAACCCCATGTACATGACAATGAGGTATTTTGTGGTTTGTACATGAAAAATGAGGAATTTTTATTGAAACTTATTGTCAATATTTATCAGATATACATTCCTCTGCATGATTCTGTTGGTCATTAGCATCTACTGGTTGTTTGAATGCCCGGAAAAGTTTGTGAGATATGGGATCCCCTCCCAAGCGCGAGGAGAACTATCATACGCGAAGATTTGGCATCCTCCATTGTAAGTTCATCATCTTAGTGTTACTTATTTTTTTATTTTTTGTGTGGCGAACTGCATATTATAAATTAGCTTCATTATCAACTACACATGGACAATTGTTATCATGGTTAAGTAATTTGTGGCAGCTGAAATTGTTGGATTTTCTCTTCACCCATGAAATCCAACAATTTTTCCATAAAAAAAACTTCTTCGGTGCTCTTGTCTTGCAATACCCAAAAGATCGGGGAGAACAACCTAATAGCTATGACTGTGGGCTTTATGTCATCAAGTATAGGCAGCAGACCACGGACCTTCAAGTAAGCGACGACTACATCAATCCTCGTTGGTTTATTACTTTATATGATCATTCTTTGCATTTTCTATGTTTGCACTTTTATGTCAATACACTTAATTTTCAACGCCATTAGCTGTGATATACTATTATTACTTTTGTAGTTTGACTCGCAAACAGAAAGAGTATTTATGACATTGGACCTAGTGTGTACCCAAGCAGACGTATTGTTCCAATGGGCAATTGCATATGACAAAGAGCGTTTAAATAATGCTGCCAAAGCACCCATGAAGCTTACAAAAAGAACTCTGTCTCTAGCAATAACAATGAAACGGGGAAAATGATAGAGAAAAAAACAATAGATTGTGAGATGTTGGTCTCGAAATTTTGATCTACCATGGTACACAAAATTTCAATTTGTTTACGCCTTACAACATGTTATGCACAAGCCTACTTGTTAGTAGCTTGGTGTTTCTATCATGTTGCTGTATTTTTGGATTAGATTACAAACGTCAAACACATCATTTTGTATTTACAATTCCGTTTTATATTATTTAGAAATACAACTGCTGTTTTATGTTAAAATTTGTATTCCATCTATCCATACCCGTTTAAACTATATGATCCAATTATGAGGCATTGTTCAAATTATAGACTTGTTCTAAAATAGTAGAATTATAGTATTAAAGTCAAGAGTTAAAAGAGTTAGAATACAGAAGCTTGTAGTACGGTTAACATTGCTATCTATTACGTTAGGTACAAAACATGGTAAGAGATGGGGATGGGGATTCAATCGTTCTAACGTGTGAATTAGTAGCTTACCAATAACCTCCCCGTTCCCATCGTCCTCATGACCCGTCCTTGATTGTGTTGTCTATATTTGGGTTGATTTGAAATGTTTCTTGAGAAGTAAAATCATTATATATGCCCTCCCACCCACCAGTGTGCATCAACTCATGCTCAATGAAGTCTACTGTCCTTGACGATTCCAAACCAATTTCGGATGCACTATTCTTGAGCGCTGCTTTGTTGGATGCGTTAAAGTCTCCACAATTGCCATTCACAACTTTTTTTACACATGTCCGCTTCGTGTGACCAACCAGTTTGCATTGACTGCAGCGTCGTTCTTTTGCCTCTTTCGTCCCAGCAGCTGCTCCACCTTTGGTCTCCATTACAATTGGATTTCTTATAATGTTGTTTTTCCCTTTTCTATCTCCAATTGTCAATTTTGTTTTGTCAAATACCCTCACCATTTCTTCCAATTGGCTTGATAGATGAAACATTTCTCTTTTGGCCACTTCATATCCTTATTCTGTCTTTGATCCAAACAAACATATCATGTTATTAATTACACTCAATGAGGCATACTGAAGTGACGTTGCTGCCTCATTAGATAATTCACCTACACTACATTCTTGTTTAGTTCTCTCGATCTTTGCATCCTTTCTCCAACAAGGTACAATCAATGATTTAGGAATTTTATCAAGATGCTCATGCTTCATGATGTATAATGCATGACTACAAGGAATGCAAAACACTGTCAAACAAGTAACATTAACATTTTTTTTATGGTTATGTTTAACATAGTAAGTGACACTCCATTTCGACTGAAGTTCCCTAAACTTAGTCAATGTGTACATTCTCTTGTCTCCATATTCGCTGCAATCATTTTTTTATCAACAATGTGTCATTTTGTAGCTGAAGCTGCACTTTCTTATAAACTTTCCTTGTGTAAACATCTCCTACATGTTTCTCATAACGCTTGAGGTGTGTAATAGGGACTGAAATCATAGTTTTACTCTTAACATCGTCATGCACCTCTTTGTTTCGCACACGTGATATAGCCTGATCTACCTGCATCTTTGAATGCTTTCCCTTCATGAATGCTTCGGCCCACAGTCCACGTGTCTCATACATATTTTTCATCCATTCATTGTTGTGTAAAGAAAATTTGTCTAGCATGCGAGACCAGCAATTTTGGAACTCTTCCACAGTGTACTCATTCATCATGCAATTAGTAAATGCCCATACCTTGTCTGGATCATGTAAGTTTTATTGATCATTTCTCTCTATATGCCACGTGCACAGTCGATGATTTGAGTGAGGAAAGACATCATGAATTACTTTTCTCATCTCCTTATCTCCATCTGTTAACACTGAATTAGGATGCTTATTATATATAGCAAGGGGGAACGTATGTAGTACGTATGTAGTACCCATGTATACGTTTCTACTGATTCATGGACTAATATGCATGTCTTGCCATGATGGTTTACACCCACTTGTATCACTAGTGGCTTCCTATACGTGTTTGTTTTGTAAGTAGCATCGAATGCCATCACATCCCCAAAACATCGGTAATCAAACCGAGATATTGAGTCTGCCCAAAATATGTTTGCATGTCTATTTTCCTAGTCAATTGTATACTTGAAGAATATATCTGGATCTATCTCCTTCTTAGTACGAAAGTGGGCGATCAAACTTTATGCATCTATTTTTTGTATACCATAATTGTAATCAGTTGTAAAGTTATTATGCAAATCTTTCAATGTGAACCCCACTTTATCATATCCGCTAGCTTGGTCCACCATGTACTCCATTATTTTAGATGTTCCAATACCAACATGGTACATGCCTCTAGCTTATGCTAGATATGGATCTTCAACTGATCAGTTGGATCGAAGCATTGTATTTGGTTACCATGTAGCAAAGGATGTGAATGGCCATGTACAAATTTCGTCACTATCCAATTGCCTTTTGACCTATTTTTAATCACACCAAATAAAGCCGAACACTCTATTCAAGTTAGTGCCTTTGGTTCCCTTTTTCTATCTTTTCTTTCATGCTACACATGGCTTCTATATCCTTCCTTATCACAAATCCATACTCGTTTCTGAATGTCCCAGTTACAATCCGTTTTAACATGATGCTTCACATCGAATCCCATTATTTTGGCATATGTTGAATAAAACTTATTTGTAGAATCAACATATTCAAATTCTTCACTGATCATGTCTTTAGCAGACAAAGAACAATATTTTTTTTTTCCATTTCTGAACTTCATTCGTACATCTTTGTGGTTCATACTCCCTGAACATGTCTGCATATGATCATCATCCATTGCATCTTTATTTGCACTCTTTGTGACTAAATTATTACAATCCATCATTTCTAATTTGTAGTAAAATGTTTTGAACTATCACCCCTATAAACATCCACTTATTAAGGTTCCCTAACAAATAAGTATCAATATTTCTAGTAATTCAATGATAAAAAATATAGAGTTTAATAACACTTGCATAACATACATTGTAGTTGATATTTGCATTATCAACTAGATTGAAAACAATGCCGGTGAGTTAAGTCTCCTAAGAATAATTCATGCATGTTTAAGACCTAACTCTTTTTTACGATTAATAGTATATCTTATGCTTATATGTATTTCTTAACTGACTTTGAGCTTTTTTTAAAACAAATACTAAAAATACCTCACATGGTTATGGAAAGCTTGGCGTTTGGCATCACACGCTTATGATTCCTTTGGCATTTGAAATTTGGATCTAGTGCCAATGAATTGCAACTTCGGTTGGTCATTAAATGGTTTGGGATTAGTAGTCTCATGGAATAAAATACCAAGTCGACACTAGCTGAAGAAGAAACATATTTTGTCTGTTTGATCAAGAGAAAGGAAAAATTGGGATGTTGGTGAAGCATTAATGATTGTGGTTGGTCGTGCACCAAACTAATAATTCATCCAACATTTATTACAAAATATTTGGACTATCAACCTCACGTGTAAGGGAAAGAGTTACCCTGTGTGCGATTCAGAATACCCCGCACTATAAAACGAGGTAAAATTTTGACTTTGGGTGGGTGTCTCTGCCATTTATATATATATATATATATGCGGGGGCCCCTAAAAGGATCGCGGGGTAAAATAAACCCAATTAAACAATACCCTTTATGGATGCCTTTTATCGTAAATTATTTTTGCAGGGCCATCTTATACAAATACAGGGTATTGCAAAAATTAGGGCTTCTCGTGCAAATTGGCGTGAGATGCGTTCTTATTTGGCGTGAGATGCGTTGCATAGCTTTTTATTAAGTAGACTTTGTAGCATCACAAGCATGGGGAGGGTGAAGCAAACAGTCAGCAAAGTCAAGCCACCGAAACCACCAAAAAGCGGAGGAGAACCAGCACCGCCGTCGACCATGATGAAGGAGCTGAAATGTCAGCCCCACAAACAAGAATCAGGTGCAGCTTAGACCCCAACATCCATTTATCCAAGCCACAGAGAGATACCCTCGATAAGGTAATCTGTCTGCTAGTTTATCTTTGGTAAATTTTGGCATTTTCATTCCAAAAATTTGATACTCTGCATTCCAAACATATATGAACAGGTCAAGTTACTCCATTTGTCTACTGGAAAAATTCAAGTTTTAATCATTATTTCTTTTTTTAATTGATTGTTCATAGTTGTGATCGAAGTGATTTTTGCTTCTCCTTAAGTGTTGAAATCGAAAATACTAATGCATTGTTTTTCTACTGAATATGCAATGCATGTTGTCAAAACTAGTTTTTGAAGAAAAATAAAAAGCTTGTTATCAGGATAAGAATCTAAATATACAATGCAACCTGAATATGCTAGTTTATGTTGGTAAATCTTTCGGCGTTTCTGAATGTCCCTGTTACGTGGATAAGAATTTGTCTTAGTGCTTATCCTTAATGGGTCTGGATTGATGTGGGTATTCTATTTTACTGGCTATATGTGGATTTTTAAGATTAATTGGTATCTAATATGAGTACTTGTTATCAGCTTGGGGACAAAGTTTTATGTCCTTTATGATTGAAAGAAACAGTAATGTTGGAAAAATTCAAGTTTTAAAATATGAAAATATGAAATAATATATTATATTTTAAAATTTTGAAAATGAAGGCTATGCATGGGCCATCAGATTATGTTGTATGGAAAGTTTTTCATAATTTTCTTTTTAATTGAAAAAAGTGCTCATTTTGACCTATTTTTAGATTTTAGTTATTCAGTTTTCAAGGACTATGAATGATATTGTTATCGAGTGTAATGAAAAGATAACAAAGTATTTCACAGCAGATCTTGATATCAGCTTTGTGAAATACATTGAACCATATGAGACACCAAAGTCAGGGTTTACATAGGGCTGTTTTATGTTGGAACATTCATTAAAATGGGAGCTGGCACTGGTGTTAAAATGTTGCATAAGGTCTCAATTGTTTCAAGTTATATTTTCATAAATTCATTATGGGTTTCAAATTCTTTTTTCATCCTTTTCATTATGAATGGTTAGTCAATTAGAATTGATAAAATTAGATTTAACTTTTGTAGATAATAAGGTAAATGACTAGATATAATATTTGAAATAAAGTAATAGTACCGCAACTATCTGTTTTCACAGTTTTTGTTGGGTGCCAATCTGGAGTATTTGATAATTTGCCACATGCATTGCAAATGGAATCAGTATAAATTAGTTCCTTATTTACCTGGAATGTTTTGCTTAGTCTCCATTGTATTGTTGATTAGGCTCCATGCTATTTTAGTTGTTGCAATTGTTCTTAGTGTCACAAGTTTCTTGTCTTTTCTTTACTCCAGGGTTATTTTTGCATAGAGTGTTCGAGGCATGGAAAGTTCTTTTAAAGTTATTTGTTTTATTACCCGAAATATTAATCTACATATTTGTGCATCTCAGTGAAAGCTAATTAACAGAAATTGTGATTGTGTTAACTGGTTCACCCTTATGTTCAAAAGCGTATTTTTAAGGATGGAGAGTTTTGGCACTCCATTTTTCATCATATGCTCAAACATTTCAGGCAATTGAAAAGATAAAGAGCAAGCTTACAATTGTGCAGCTGCAGGAGTTTGCCAAAACATGTTTCGACAACTTCATTGATATGCAGAAGATTGTGCACTGATGCCAATTAATACACCACATAGGATTGAGAAAGGTGGAGTTAGATGACAATGAAGTACTGTAGTTCAACATATGCAGAATCGGTGTGCGATTTGCAGAGAGAGATTTTTCCCTTGTCACTAGATTGTGGTGCAGCCCCAACATTAAGGACCACAATGATGGAATACGGATCATCACAACACGTACACTACAAGAGAAGTACTTAGACAACTCAAGGTCCATCAAGATTATGAAGTTGCAAACATATTTTGAGGTTGCACAGTTTGGTACAGAAACCATGGACGCAGTGAAGATGGCGTTGCTATATTCGTTGAACTGGGGCCTTTTAGGCTTTCCTCGGAAAACTTTAATTCAGAAAAAATTTGTGATGCTTGTCGAAGATTTAGAGAAATTCAATATATCCTTGGGGAACATTTTTGTACAACGAGACTGTTAAAGCATTGAATGGGTTCTTCATCCGGCCACCTTTTGGCAAAGTGCAAAATACATTTGGTAGCCATGACTTAAAGGGATTCCTTCTAGCAATTCAGGTGAAATACTTTGAACTATTGTGTTTGTCTACACCCTTATATACTTATATACATATACATATATATTCTATATCAATTGGATCCAGGTTTACGTGAGTAGTAAAACTGATTTTAAGTTTATCGTGCTCTATTTG
Source organism: Ochetophila trinervis (assembly GCA_003254975.1). Lineage (NCBI taxonomy): Eukaryota > Viridiplantae > Streptophyta > Magnoliopsida > Rosales > Rhamnaceae > Ochetophila > Ochetophila trinervis. The sequence continues at coordinate 43,879 of QANX01007729.1, forward strand.
TTGTTATAGGTATGGGCTTATAAGATTATCCCTAAGCTAGGGGATGACGGCATTACATATAGGATTTTCCAATCAGTGCCTCATGTGTTATGTTGGAAGGCAACGAGCCACCCTACTTACAAAGGCCTTAAATACGTAATATTTGATAATAAAAAAATGTAAGGTTCATTTAGAAAGCAATTTGAATGCATGATTAATAGTTCCATACTTGGTTTTACAAAATCTGGTTTTATTTTTGGTTGTAGATTGAAGTGCACTGGACATTATGTCCAAGGGAAGACGAACTGTGCCAGGCATATATGAAATTATTTGGTAACGGTCATCCCAGATGTAGATGCCGATTTCCACCGATTGTGAAGGAACTCGGGAGATTATACTGGAAAATGCAGCAGCACATATCGTGCATGCGAACAGTGCGCAACCATGGTAAGTCCTCTAATGTGGTAAACAAATTGACATTGCTTTATGATTAATTACCTGAAAGGTGAGTTGATGAAATATTCCTTTGTTGTGGTTATGTTGCAGATGGAAATACTCCTTGCACGCCTAGATAGGGTGGACCAAAATGTTGACCTCATTGGCCACCATCAGTCAGCAATTGAACAGCATCAAGAAGTATTCAGTAGCTATTAAGGCATTACAATGTCAGATAGATGACATAAATAACAAGCTTAATGCTATACTTGAAAAACTAAGCAGTTAGGTATGGAAGTATTAATACTTTGGCTTCAAGTATTAAATAATGCTACAATGTGAATGTTAAATTATGCAATCTGTGTCATAGGTGCTGCCATGCGATACGTTATCGCCTTCTGATCCTCCACCACCACCGGCGTATGATACATGGCATGATCATGATCATTCTCAGCATGATCCACACTTCGAGGAAGTGCCTCCAGGTTTACTTGCAGCCATCAATGATGGTCAATTGTGTCTTAATGAGACTCCGTTGCCCGTCAATCAACCAATGCAGCTACAATCACAAGGGCATGATAAGATTGAGAATTGTCATTAGCTGACGCCGACCACAGTCACTACGCCAATTGACATTGATTTGCATATACATATTGACGATAATAGCGATTGGACGATATTAACTAATAAAAATACAACTTATATACATAAGCAGGAAGAATGCATGCCATTTCAGATATGGGCAACCCATGACATTGAGGATTTGGGACAGTTTATGGGGGCCGTAAGTAAAGCAGGTTGCCAATGCAAACCATCCAACGTTACGAAGAGTCCATGGGTGGACCCCGGGCCACATGGCAAATCAACTAAGAAATTGAACAAGACATCCAAGCCTACAGAGGAAGAGGTTTTTGCCTTCCATGATTGGTACTTGACGAGCAAGCCTAGCATAACAGCTAATATAGATTATGATAAAGTCCCAAGGACCTTCTTTGAGGGTATTTTATAACCTCAAGGTTTGCTTTAACCTCACGTAATTTTCATGCCATTGCTAATCAATTATATTTAAAAAAATATATGGTAAAAGTGTTTAATTTAAATTCATTACATTTCATATGTAATTGTGAACATGCAGCACATTGACGCATGCCTATTCCACATCAAAAAGAAGATGTACATGGCCCAATAGGCTTTTTAGAGCGTTGTGCAATTTTTTATTGCATGCTATGGGTGGGTTATATCATGTCCTTTTTCAGTTGTAAAAATTATAAATGTATACCATTGTATAGTACAATGAATCCTATTTTCCCTTCTATTTGCAGCAAGCTATGTTTATACGGCACAAAGATAATATTATTTCACTATTAGAGATTAAAGCATTCACAATATTTTGTCAAGCATTCAAGGGTGAATATCCTATATACGGTCGACCGTGGTGAACATGTGACTATGTAAGTTATTTTGATTCTTTGATTAATTTATACCGTCGTAGACTCATAATCACAAACATGACGTGTACATTGTGTTTACTAACATTTACATACATTGTAATTGCTAATGCTAGTTAACAACGGCAACAAACATTGGCTCCTTGCACACATTGATATTACTAAGAAGAGCATGTAGACCTGTATGATCAATCTGTAAAGAATACAACATCTCATTTCCAGGAGGAAAATGCCAAGTGCATATGCCATTTGATACCTAAAATATTGCATATTTTTGAACTTCACAAACACTGACTAGAAATCATAGACTGTTTAGCACCGTATACGATTAGAAGGATGGATGACACAGTCGCCCAATAATCAGTGAGGTACGTTGGACCTAAATTGTTATGTAAAATCATACAAATAGCATTATGAATGTTAATGTTGTATTGCGTATGTTTGTTAAATTTATTGGTGACACAATGAATAAGTGGTTTTCATGTAGTGGGAATTACGAGATGTTCTCTTTGAGATGGATTGAAAACAAATCTGGTGGACTACCAGTGAATATTGTGGAGAAAAATATTGCTGCCATGAGAAAAAAAATATGCGGTAGGGGTGTTCCACCAAAACTTCAAGATGTAATTTGTCTGTCAATTAGACATCTATGAATTATTGTTGTACCTTGTAACACTATCTACTTGTACATAATATATAATTTGTCTGCCAATTAATCATAATGTAATATGTCTGCCAATTAGACATCCATTTAATTGAAATCTTTAGTTAATTGTAAACAGTCGAACTGGCAGACAATAAGGTTAATATATACAGTGGAACTTATTTGTACATAATATATACATATCGTGTTTAAACATAGATGGCATTGTTTGTTTAATTGAATCATTGTTGTTTTTGATTAATATGTGGTGCTGTTGTTGTTTCAACTACTATAAGGTGAAACCTATCAATATTTATATAAGGATTTTAAGTCAAATTTTCATTATGCAAATATTGAAGTGGCCACTTCGTATATGCAATAAGTGACAACTAATTTAAACCTAATCCAAATCTCAACGCGAATCACAAATTGCTTTACAATGGCTATCATTTTAATCTAGTTCTTATAACAAGACCTATTTGTCAAAGGATCTTCTAGAAAAGATCTTTATGTTTGGTAGTATGTGTTCATCTCAAAGAGAATGCTAATAAAAAATTAGGGTCGACACCCAATTGACAATAGTCTATTAATAAGGAATTCTTCATTTTTGTCCTTTATAATCGGTGCTATAGCTACTTTCTTTTTGGGTGACCATAAGAAAGTCACTGTCAATACTGCAAGAGCTACGATAATCCATTGATTTGTAAATGGTGTCCCAAAACGTTATAAGTTATGTACAATTATCAAATATGACCTTTAAACTTCAAAGATATTACACCAATTCTAATTATATAATTTATTATGCAAGTTGTAACAATAAGGTTAATATTCTCTTCCAATTATTTTACTAACATTAAAAATTTTCTATGAAAATTAGAACAAAAAAGAGCATGACAAACAAAGATAAGATCGTCCTTAATGAGCAATATAAATAATATTGATTATAGCATTTTTCTATTGCAAAATTAGTCCTTCAAAATATTTTATAGTTTCCACCGACCGTGTAAAATTGATTTTAGCATTTTTCTATTGCAATATTCAGTACAATGGGAGAATATTGATCTACAAATGAGTGACATATTCCATACTTACTAATATTATTTATATGTATAGTAAATTTGTTCACAATGTGCAGCAATAATTTTCAAATAAGCATGATTTGTCCAAAATGGAGTATCATTATCCATAATAACGTCTATTAAAGTAATATTGCACATTTGACCATCATTGCTCACGGTTAGATAACATTGAACGATAATAAAGTAACATTGAAAGCATAATGAAATAATTATATCCATACTAAAGTAATGGTGGTCCATGGCAAGTAACATTGCTTATTCTGAGTACAATTAACATTAATGAGGTAACATCAAATCATAATGGAATATTTTGATTCATAACGAAGTACCATTGTCCATTACGTCCATTGTGATTATCATGGATCATCAAGGATCACATTAGTTTATAACAAAGTAATATTTATCCATAATAGAGTAATATTGCACACTTTGAGTATCATTGAATATAATAAAGTAACTGTTTACCATAATATAGTAATATTATCCATAAAGGAGTAATAGTGTCCTCATCAAGTACGGTTGTCCATAATAGATAACAATAGTCATAATAAAGTCATTGGTCCATAACAGAGTAGTATTGCAAATTTGAACATAATGGAGTAACATAGAAACATAATGGAGTAATATTATCCGTATCAAAGTAACGTTGTCTTTTATTAATTACATTGTTCATAAAATGTCACATTTGACCATAAAGAGATAACATAGGTCCATAGTAGAGTAGTATTGTCCATAGCGAAATGACATTGTCCTTTAATTAATGAGTACACATTGTTCAGAATTGATCATATTTATCCATTTAAGACTAACGTTAATCAATTATAAAGTAATGTTGTACATTTATATGTTTTACCCCACATCATTGAGTCCGAAGACCACGCAGTTTGATACGGGGTGTTTTACGATTTTTACAATTAAAATCTATTTTATGTGGCACATTTTCAGCCATTAATTTGTCATAAAATTTGTAAATTTTTGCATCGAGATTTGCAAAATGATATATATTTTTTTTTCTAAAATTTTTCTTTCTTCCCGCTAATTTTTTTTTTTCAATTTTTCCAATTGAAACAGGCAACCGGTTTCATTTTTTTTTATCCTTTTAGCTCATGCCATGTGTCACTCAATGGTATGGATCTCTTCACTTCAATCCTTTTTAAAAGGTTTCATTCTAGAATTGTCCTATATTCTGAAGATATTGCATACCGTATACATTCTATATTCCCAGTAATACTTTTTCATACTCTATGCTTTTTAATGGGAAGGTTTTGATTGGAATTGAAATGGTCTTTTTTTGTAATTTCCTGGAATTAAAATCCTAAACTCTTTTGCCAACGACTCTAATAAGTTCTTTTGTATTATATATGACCAACTTTTGAAATAATAAGCCCAAAGTTTACACACTTTTCTGCATAAAGCCCACTACAGCAGGAAGAAGCTAAGATATTTCCATAAAGGAAATTTTTTTTTTTCTTCCTAAAATTCCATAAAGGATTCAGGAAAATGCTGGGATATTTCCATGCATTCAGGATCTACCCCAATTCCTTTAGCAAATGGATTAAGATATATAAATTCATATGTATATATGAATGTTATATTAGACGACATTAATCACTACTTGAATGAGAACATTATATTGTCATCAGATGCGTACAATCGTACGTTCTTTACTATAGAAAAATCTATATATATACTTAAGTTAAGTCAACATGATAGTTTTAAAACTTAATATTCATTTATTAATCGTTGGATCATATAAGATTAAAATTTAAAATTGATTTAATGATCAAATATAAATTTTTAACATACAAAAAATCAATTTAGAAAAAGTTAACCTTATCGAAACCACATCAAGATTTTTCTAGTGTATCTTTAAAGATTGTCTGCTGGACACCCATGTAAATCTGCCGGTGAGGGTTAGTCCAGGTTCATTTAAAAAAGAAAAAAGTCGATGTAAATATTATCCACTTTCCAACTTAATAGAAAAGCGACAGATACATCATGATGACAATATTACTAGCTAGCTAGAGATATGAAAGCTTAATATCTTAAAACAAAAATTATATATATATATATATGTATGCATGTATTTTGCCAAATTATAACTAAAGATATAGTATATATGATGTTAAATTATGGAGGTCACTTTAGTACATAATTAAAACTAATTAAAATCTACATAGTAAAATATAACAACTATTAATACTTGCAATGCATGCCATTTCATTCTTGTTATAATTAAGGTGAAATAATATCCCCACTAGAACAAATTATGTTATAAAATAAAATCTTATGTTGGAATGATGTCAAACACTCTAATCGTTTTAAATTAAGATTTAAGATTTACTATATATATATAGAATTTTTGTGACATCTAAACTTCTATTTATATGCCAGATAACCTAAATAGTCATTGCAAGCAAAACTTATCTACTTTGAATCCAGTCAATTTCATTTCTTAATGCATTTAGTTTTTATTTTTGATTTTTAGTTTTTGTTAATGGTTTATAGTTTATGGTTTATAATTTATAGCATATGATTTTTTGTTTAGGTTGTTGCTAAAAGAAAAAAAAAATGAAAAACAACAACCATTTTTTGATTTTTTTTTATGAAAAATTAAAAACTTGTTTTTGGTAACCATTTTTTTTATTACTATTTTTGTATTTTTTTAAAAACTTTACAAATGAATTTAAACAAATCCATATTTGATTAATGTCCAACACCGAATCTTGGTCATTTAGGCATCCCGAGTTCGGATGGTCCAGGGTCTTCGACCCTACCGGGAGGTCCAATATCTTGACCATGAGCCGGTGGTCCTGGATTCCATAACTGACTAGATGAATCATGATCCTCGTCCTTGCCAGGTCCAAGAAGTCTGAGGTCCTCGCCATGTCCAAGTAGTCTCGAGTACTGGCTCTTTTCGAGCAATTTCTGGTTTCAGCCCTGATCCCGGTCTTGACAGGGAGACCTCAAGTACCGAGTAGTCCCGAGTTCTGGCCCTGACCGAGTTGTCCCTAGTTCTGGCCCTGACCAGGTTATCCCGAGTGTTGGTCCCGACTGGATTGTCTCGTGCTCTAGTCTCGACCAGGCAAACTCGAATTCTAGCCCTGTTCGTGGTCTTTGCCACATCTGGATGGTGCCAGTTTCCCAAAACCGTCTGGACACTCCTAAGTTTCAGCCCCAACAGAGGTTCCTGGGTTCCGACTCCAACAGGCGCTCCCTGGCTCCGGCCCTGACAGAAGCTCCTTGGTTCCAGCTTCTATTGGACAATCTTGGGCTCTGGCCCCAAAGAGCGCTCCAAGGTTTTGGCCTCGAGCAGGTGCACCCAAGTACTGGCCCTGTTAGGGCATTTTTAGGTTTCGATCTTGACTAAGCAGTCCTGGACTTCGGCCATAATCAAGAAGTCTTGGACTCGGCCCTATTGGCATAGTTTTGGGTTTCGGCCTCGACCAATCCATCCTAATTCTGCAGCCCCAACAAACTGGTCCATGGTCCCAGCCATGTGAAGTCAGTCCATCGTCCCAGCCTATTCATGGTCCAGACCCCGACCAGTGGTTCTGCATACCAGACTTGTCCAGGTGGTCCTGAATTTCTAATGCATTTGGACAGTCTTGTGTTCCGAACATGTATGGACGGTCTGAGGTTCAAGCCTAGTTCGAACTGTCTTATATCATGGCATTATTAAAGATAAAAAAAATAAATGAAAATGACTTTTTTTACGTTTTTTTCTTTTAAAAGAAAAGTGAAAATGGTTTTTGTTTATTGAAAAATAAAAATAGTTATCAAACGCATTTTTGTTTTTAGTTTTTTCAAAAAAATAAATAAAAATGGTTATCAAACAAATTTTCATTTTTAATTTTAGAAATTTTCAAAACAAAACAAAAAATGAATGGGTTATGAAACGACACCTAAGAAAATCCATATTCACTTAATGTAAAACAATGAATTTTAGCTATTTAGGGATCCTGGGTCTAGTAGTGCAGGGTCCTGGCCCTGACCAGACAGTTCAAGGTCCTAGCCCTGACCAGACGGTCAAGGGTCTTGGTCCCTATCGGGCAGTCTCGGGTACTAGCCCCGGCCAAGTAATCCTGAATTTTGGCCCCAACTGGGCTATTCTGGGTTTTGGCCCCGACCAAGTTGTCCAGACTGAGCAGTCCACGTATCTAGGACTCGACTGGGATGTCCCGGGTTTGGGCCCACACTGGGAAATCCTAGGTTCCGGCCCAGACCAGGCTGTCCCGAGTTCAAGCTTGACCAGATGGTCTCGTGTTCCAGCCTCGACTGGGCAATCCCGGTTGTCCTTAGTACTGGCCTCGACTAGCCAGTCCTAGGCTTTGGCCCAGACAGAGCATTCCTGGGCTCCTACCTCGATCGGGTAATCCTGGGCTCCAGCCCTGACCAGGTGGTCCCAAGTTCTAGCTCTATTCGAATAGTTCATGATCTCGGCCACATCTGGACATTTCCAGATTTCCAGACCCTTTCGGGCACTCCTGAGTTCCAGCCCCGACGGAGGTTCCCGGGTTCTGGCTCCTACTAGCACTCTTAGGTTCCGGCCCTGACTGGCACTCCCTAGTTCCATCCCTGACGGGCACTCTCAGGTTTCGACCTTGACTGGGCAGTCCTGGATTTTGTCTCTGACCGGGCACTTTTAGGTCTTGGCCCTATTAAGGCATTTCTGAGTTTCAATCCCGACTGAGTAGTCTCGGGCTTCAATTCCAACCAGTCAATCTTGGGCTCTGGCTCCATTGGCGCAGTTATGGGTTGCAGCCCCGACCAAGTGGTATGTGGTCCCGGCCATGTCAAATTGGTCCATGGTCCCAGATTGTTCATGGTCCAGTCCCCAACGGGTGGTTCGGGGTACTAGACCCGTCCAGGTGGTCTTGGATTCCTCCTGCATCCAGACAGTCTCATGTTCATAACCTGTATAAGTGAAAATGAGTTTTTTTACTAACATTATGGTTCGAGCTCTTGTATCCTGATATTATGTAGGACAAAAAAAATGAAAACTTAAAATGAAAATGAGTTTTTTATAGTTTTTTTTTCTTTAAAAGCTTTAAAAGAATAGTGAAAATGGTTTTTGTTTTTAGAAATGAAAATGGTTATCAAACGCATTTTCATTTTTGGTTTTCAAAAAATTCAAAACCAAAAACCAAAAATGAATAGGTTATCAAACGACACCTTAGTTTTTCATTTGTTTTTAAAAGATAAATAAAAGCTTTAATCTTTTTTTGTTGTTGAATAAATAAAAGATTTCATCATCTAGTGCATATGGCAAAGTACATCGAAAACCAAAAGAATAGGATTAGATTCTTAGGATATATTGTATACCATATACATTCTATATTCCCAAATCCTAATCCTTCAGAAGGTTTTGCTTGGAATTGAAATGGTTTGTTTGGTAATTTATTAGAATTCAAATGATATTCTTCAACTATTTTGCCAACGAGTCTAATAAGTGAGAAGTCCTTTCTTTTTGTTTTGTTTTTCGATAATAGTGAGAAGTCCTTTTGTATTATATATGACCAACTTTTGAAATAATAAGCCTAAAGTTGGAAACAATTTGCTGCATAAAGCCCAATATAGCACGAGGAAGCTAAGATATTTTCATAACGAATTTTTTATTTTTATTTTTCTGCTGAAATTTTGATAAAGGATTCAGGAAGATGCTGGGATATTTCGATGCTTTCAAGATCCACCTTAACTCCTTTAGCAAATGGATTAAGATATATACATAAATGTTGTGAGATTAATCCTCAAGTAGTTATATAGGTATATATTCTTGTGAAGCTTGTTAATTTCTTTTTGCATGTTTATGTTATACGTTGTCATTTGCTTATTGTTATCTTCATTTAAGTTTGATGGCATTGTTTGAAAAGGTTGCTTCTATGTTTTCAGATTTGTTGCCATGTGTCTCATTCTTGAGCATTGATGTATTTATGTGAGTTGTATATATTCATTATTTTCTCTTTAGGGTTTGGTTGTTGTCGTCTTTTGTAGGTTTGTGTATTATAGAGAGTCTGAGAGTTAGGCGATTAGGGTTCTTTCCGTTCTTCGTCTTCTTCTTCATCCTCTGTGTGATTCTTCGTGTTCTTTCACTTCATGTAAATCTGTGTGATATGCTTTGTGTGTTTGTATAGAGAGAGAATGGTGTATTTGGGGTTTAGGGTTTTTCAGAGAGGTCTAATCGTTATAACTAGTCTCTATGCTTGTATTCATCTCCATTAATACAATACAACGTAAGCTCTGTAACTAAAGCACTGACGATGTAGGCAATTTTGCTAGACCTCATTAAAATGTGTGTTGTTCTTTAGCTTTAAGTCAATTTTATCTATCCAAATTTTTCAATATTTGGTATCAATGCCTATAGTTTTTATTTATTTTTTATTTTTTTATATGAAGTCCTCTGTGTAGATTTGCATAGATTTTTCCGTTAAAGATCTGTGAGATTTTAGGCTTTTCTTTTAAGTACCTAGAGAACCTAGGATCTTTGTTCCTAGAGAAGTCTAAGGGTTTTCTATTAGATCAATGAGAAATCTAGGGTTTTCCAGTATAGAAATTCTTTATTATTTTTCTTTTCCTTTTTCTATTTGTTCAGAAAAATAATTTTGTGTGAGTTCCTTCGATCAAGAAGAACCTAGGGCTTTTCCATTTTGATTGAAAACTCTGCTTTTCTATTCTTGTAGGTCTTAGGGTAATAGGTTTTGAAAGGTTTGTGATCAACAAATTTTGTTGATCGTTTTTAGTGTGATTTGTTCATTTTTTTGTTTTCTTTATTTTTTTTATATATATTTTTATCCATGATATTGTGTTCTTTATTTGTTCTCGATTATGATGTCGACTAAGTTTGAGGTTGAAGTTTTTGATGGCAGAAGGGATTTTCTTCTTTGGAGGAAGAAGATGAGTGTCGTTTTGGTTCAAATTGTGGTGCTCTGAAAGGTAGACGAGGTAAATACCACTGCTGAAATGCTGTCTTAACTAGAAAAACTATATTTGGTAAAATCTTTCTGACCGAATTCATCTTCTTGGACAATTTTTTTAATTTTCATATCGATTCTGCAAAAGACTTGGATGCTAATCTTGATGTGTTTAATAGATTATTCTTGAATCTTGCTAATTGTAAAATGGTTTTCTCTTATGTGCATAATGATGTGATCTTGTTGAATTCTTTGGTTGATGTGTATAAAGAAGTTCAAAATGCTATAAAATATGACAGAGATGAACTTACTATTAATATTGTTGTCAATTCACTTAGGGCCAGAGACTTAGAACTACAATCTGAACCTAAAAATGAAGGTTCAAATGTACGTGGTAAAACAACTACTAGGAATTTTGCTCACTGTTTTAATAAAATCAAGTCTATGAGTAGTTCTAGGTCTAAGTCTAAGTTAGCAACATGAAAAGTTATCACTATAAGAAACAAGGACATTATATTAAAAATTGTTTAAGAGAAAAAAATATGAAAAAGATAAGGATAGAATGGTGGTCAGGAGAGTGGAGAGCAATCTGTTGTTTCTACTGATTTTGTAACTGCTAAAGTTTTAGTTGCATCTTCTGAAATGAATGGTAATGAATGGGTGCTTGATTCTGGTTTATGTTTCCAAATTCTAATGTTGTTCATTCTTATTCTAAAGTTAATGTTAAAAAATGTTGCTTGGTAATAATTTGTCTAGTGATATTATTGGTTTTGGTGATATTCAATTGAAAATGTTTGATGGGACTATTAAAACACTTTCTAAAGTAAGACATCTTCCTGATTTAAATAGAAATCTTATTTCTATTGGTATATTTGATGAATCTGGTTTAACTTGTAAAACTTAGAGTGGAACTATAAAAACCTTAAAAGGGCTTTTTAACTGTAAGGAAGGTATTAAGAGAAATAGGTTGTATGTTCTGCTTGGAAAAAACTTTTATTAGTTCCAATGATTCATCTATTAATTCTTCTGCTGATAAAATTGTTTTATGGCATGAAAGACTTGGGCATATCAGTGAAAAAGGTTTATATTATCTTGATAGGATGAATGTGTTTGAAAATGATAGAATTAGTAAACCTGACTTTTGTGAAAACTTTATATTTGGAAAGCAATATAGATTCAACTTTAATCTAAGTGTTAATAGAGCTAAGTTTACTTTAGAATTTATTCATGTTGATTTATGGGGTCCTACTAAGATTCAAACACAAACTGGTAAAGATATTTTTCGTCCATTATTAATGATTGTTCTAGAAAATTGTGGATTGATCATTTAAGAACAAAAGATGAAACTTTTTCTAAGTTTAAAAAATAGAAATTTCTAGTCAAGAACAAGAATAAAAAGTTTTATAAGAATTTGAAAACTGATTATGGGTTGGAATTTTGCAATGTTGATTTTGATAATTCCTGTAAATCTTCTAGTTTGAATAGACATAGGTCTGTTATGCACATACCACATCAGAATGGTGTCGTTAAAAGAATGCATATGACACTGTTTGATAAAGTAAGATGTATGCTTGTGTCTTCTAGTCTTCCTTTGATATTATGGGGAGAGTTGTTTTATAGCAACGGTAATTAATCGTTGTTGTTTTAAAGTCAATCTATTGACCCATCTAGATAATATTTTTCTTTGTTCACTTGGGGAGTGGGATGGGTGCAGGGCAGACGATTTCAAAGTGGACTCCACATTCATTAGATACATAAGATACCAAGATTTTGTGATCCGCTGCCAACTTGTTCCAATTCACTGAGCATTCTCAATATTCAATATTGGTCAATTTGTCATTGTCTATTGTCTTGAATTTTAAAACTCCTAAATATGTATGGTTAGGAAAAGTTCTTGATTATAGTAAGCTTAAGGTTTTGGGTTGTGCGCAACATATGCATACCAATCTAAGGGGAAACTTGAACCTAGGAGTGTGAAGCGTGTCTTTTTTGGTTATCTTTTAGGAGTTAAGTGTATAGGCTCTAAGTTAGAGAAATTCAGGAATTCAAGGTTATAATTAGTAGAGATGTCATTTATTATGATAAGAATAGTATTCCCTATAAGTCTAGTGAGCAAGTTAAATATGAGATCAATAGTGAAAAAGGAACCAGGGAATTTGAGTTGTTTCCTAAGGTGGAGAGTGAAAACAAAAGTGAACAGAGAGTTAGTTTAGAGTCTTCTGAGTCTTAAGTGTTGAGAAACACTGAGACTTTACCAGAATTCCATTCTAGTTGAGAAACAGATGAAGAACATGATAGTTCTAAATCTTCTGGTTCTAGTAGAAAACACTTAGTTTCACCCGGTCACTTACTTATTAGAGATAGAATGAAGAGAAAAGTAAAACCAAATAGGAAGTATGCTATTGTTACTTTTCTAGAAGTTTCATAATTTGAGCCAACAACTTATTTAAAGGTCATCAGGTTAAAACAATCTGATAGTTTGAAAAGAGCTATGATTGAAAAGAGGAAGTCTTTTTAAGTTAATAAGACTTTGGATGCTAGTTTCTCCTTTTTTAAATAAAATGATAGTTGACTGGAAACCAATTTATTAGGTCAAAGAAAGGATGACTAGTTCCAAACCTTTAAATTTTAAGGCTAGGTTAGTTGCAAAAGGGTTTACATAGGTAGAAAAGGTAGACTATAATGAATTTTTTTCTCCTGTTGTAAAATATACTACAATTATAATTGTTTTGGCCTTAGTCACTCATTTTAATTGAGAATTGGACAGTTAGATGTTAAAATTTCTTTCTTACATAGAGATCTAGAAGAAACAATATATATGAGATAACTTGAGGGTTTTAAAGTAAAACAGAAAAGTGTTGAATTGGTATGTTTACCTAAAAGATCTTTGTATGGTCTAAAACAATCACTGAGATAATGGTACAAAAGGTTTGATTCTTTAATTGTAAGTACATGTTTTATAAGAAGTCAATATGATACATGTTTTTATTTTAATGATCTCTTGAGTGATAAAGTTTTTTATCTTCTTTTATATGTTAATGCTATGTTGATTGCTAGACCTAATATTACAATAATTCAAGAGGTTAAAGAATTGCTCAAATTTGAATTTGATATGAAAAAACTTGGTGTGACTAAGAATGTTCTAGGAATTTCAATACCTAGAAATATAATTAATTTGGAAATGAAGCTTTCATAGTCATCTAATTCAAAAAGAAGTCATTTCTAAGTTTTCTATGGAAAATGCTAAACATCTTACTGTTTCTCTTGGATGTCATTTAAATTGTCTTGTGATCAATGTCCAACAACAAATTTTGAAAAAGAAAGTATGTTATCTTTTCCTTATTCAAATGCAATGGGTTATGTGATGTATTCTATGATATGTACTAGGCCAAATCTTTCTTATGTTGTTAGTGTGTTAAGTAGATTTATGGAAAATTATGATAAATTACATTGGCAAGCTATGAAATGGCTTCATAGTTATCTTAAGTATACTGTTGATGATGGATTACTATAAGAACGGTAATAAGGAAGTTGAATTGGTTGGTTTTATGGACTCTGATTTTACTGGTGATAGAGATAGAAGAAGGTCTATTTTCGCTTATGCTTTTACCTTGTGTTGGAATCGTATAGGTTGGAGATCTCATTTACAATGTGGTCGTTTTATCTATTATAAAAGTTGAGTATATAGCAGCCACTGAGGCAACTAAGCAAGCTGTGTGGTTAAAAAGATTGTTGTTAGAATTGAAGGTTCTCAATCAAGAAGTAGTTTTGTATTCTGATAGTCAGAGTGTTATTCACCTCTGTAAGAATCCTGTTTTTCATAAAAGGTCAAAACACATTCAAGTTATATATCATTTTATTAGAGATTTAATAGCTAAGAATATTTTTAAACTTTATAAGATTCCTACAAAGTTTAATCCATCAGATATGGGACAAAACTTTTACATGTTGGTTAGTTTAGAACCTGTAAAGGTTTGCTTCAAATAAGAGCAAACTAATTCTGAGTCATGTCTAATATATTCATCTATGTGATGATGGTTTTACCGAGTTTATGCTATATTTCATCTTTTTGCCTAATCTTTGAGCATTAGGTGGAGAATTGTGAGATTAATCCTCAAATAGTTCTATATATATTTATGCATATATATATATATATATTTGTGGAGCTTGTCAATTCTTTCTTCCAGGTTTGGGCTATACGATGTTGTTTGCCTATTGTTTTAAGTTCAATGGCGTTGTTTAGGAAGGTTGTTTTTGCATTTTCAGATTTGCTGCCATGTGTCTCACTCTTGAGCATTGATGTATTTCTGCCAGTTTACTACGCCAAAAACCTTAATAGGCGACACCAAATGCGCGACGAACTAAAAAAATTGCGTTTCGAAAAACTAACAGCGACACAAACATAATGCGTCTTCTTTATTTGAGCAAAACATTGATGCAAACACGTCACTAAATGTGCGTGAAATTATCTTTTGCGACACGCGATTGACAAACGTCACGAAAATTCTGGCGCCAAGCATATTCGGCGACACGCATTCGGTAGGTGTCGCGAAAAATGTGCGCGCCAAAAACATTTGCGATAGGCATTCGTAAAGTGTCGCAGAAAATCTACGCAGCAATCACATTCAGCGACACTCATTGGACAAGTGTCGCGAAAAGTTGCACGCCAAATACATTCCGCGACACATATACTTCATATGTCGTGATTTAATTGAGTGCTACAACAATGGCGACACTAGTGTCGCCGTTTCTCTTCGTTTCGATTTGATTAAAATATGGCGACACCAGCGTCGCGTGTTCTTTTATAAAAGAATTGTATTAAAAAATATTTGGACTAACATGCATATGCCTCGGTATTTAATTCATATATATCACACTAAAAATTAATTCACACCTACCACAATTATTTCACATTACCAAAATAATCAATTCACACCTACCATTCTCTATCTATAAATACGTACCTCTATTTTGAAAGAGAATCATCTATTATTGTAAAATAAACATTCATCAGAAAAGGAAAAAAATCACAAATACATATGCATAAATATTCTTACATTTTTTTGTCTTCGATTTATTTGAAACTATTTCAAAATATAAAGATATGTTAAAATATTCTTGATCATTGCTCTCTTTTATATGATCGACCCACTACAAATCTTCGATCCATACGCCTCAGGTATTTCACCTTCATACCTATCAAAGGTTTCATTTTGGTTTCTTTAGATGGGGGTCGAAGCTTGATTGCAAAAGCAAACAAGGATTGAAGAGGAGCTTCGTCTTTAGATGGGAACAGCTACGAAGAACGTACGTACGAGTCAGCGAGTCAAGATGCTGACTCGTACATTAATACACTAAATTACAATATTTCATAAAATAGTTAAATTATATTGTGGTTGAAAAAGCTATGTTTGCTAATTTGTCGATCAGTTTATTTGTAAAAAAAATATTATTCAGAAAAAAAAAATTGCAACAATATCAAAATGGCGACTCTAGCGTCGCCAATAACTTCAAAATGGCGACGAAAGCGTCGCCAATAACTTCAAAATGGCAACACTAGCGTCGCAAATAATTTCAAAATGGCGACGCTATTGGCAACGCTAGCGTCACAAATAACTTCAAAATAGCCGAAACCGGAATTTAATTCCAACTTCCTAACATTTAATTTGCACTTACCATTATCTATCTTTAAATAGGCACATCCTCACATTAAAAATCCACATTTCATGATTTGTTTCTCTCTTTTACATATATATATATATATATCTTTCTTGCCCTATATTTTGAAATAATTTCAGCTGTTATGCCCAATTATTCAACTGAAATTATTTCAAAATAAAAAGAATGAATGAAATATTCTTGGACCATCGGAAAAAAAAAAGTAACTATGCATGTATTGAAATTCTTCTTGGTTTCATGATCTCTTAGCTTATATTATTTCAAAATATATGGAAATGATGAAATATTTATGATCTTTACTCCCTTTCAGATGTGCAACCCACTTCAAATTGTGATACATTCTTCAAGTAGTTCATTTATCTCTAAAGATCAAATGTTTCATTGTTATTACAGGAGGAATCCTTGTCCTGTGTCAAAGAATGGCAATCAAGTAATACTTGGACAAGGGGTGAATTTCTTTTCTACTCCTTCAGTCTTGCATTTGTTGATCGAGATCTGCAAATTTTATTGTAAACCTGATGATATGCTGGAGATGCATCTATATGGATAATTTATATATGTAAACATATTTGTGTAATATCAATAAAAATATTTCATATATTTAGTCGGATATTGTTTAATTTGTATAAATAATATATATATATATATCAAAGAGCCTTAATTTATTCACCTAAAATATATAGAAAAGACAATAATAAATAATACTTAAGATATTATTTTTAAAAAGAAATCAATAAACGATCAAATAAATTTAAATGGCAATATGTTCATTAAACAATTGATATTACATTAATTCAATAAACAAGCTTAATTAGTTCAATAAAAACAATTAATGTTCATTATTGAAACATTTAAACTTTTATTTATATATGTAAAAAATTATTCAATTACATTCGCGACGTTTGCGTCGCCTGTCCAATTTGCAAAAGTGTCCTTAAATTCAAATTTCATTTTCAACGATTTGTCTACCAACTTGTAATGAATGCCTCATTTAATTTCCATCCACCTCTTTATGCTAAATAAATTATACTAATATTTTACGTTATTAATTGAGTTTTAGTTTCTCAATCTATAATTTTTTCCATGCCCAGAATCATCATACGAAGCTGAACACAAACTCAACCAAAGTTTCACGTTTCAAGTAAGTTTACATGTAAACTCGAATTACGTGGTATTTATACTTTTAATACACAATATTCTTGCATACTTGTGTTTTTGTTTTGTAATTTATAAAGTTTGTTTGTTTTTTGGTTACTTTCATATGTCGATGCAATACGAAGATTATTGCATTAGTTACTCAAATAATATTTTGTCGAATGGATAAGTCATGGATATATTCAGATAGACGAGCCATACATTTTGCCAAAGGTGTGGACGAATTTTTAGAGTTCGCGGTGAAAAATGTAAGTGATTGTAATGTCGTTTAGTGTCCTTGCATGAAATGTGGCAATATGACATTGCATTCTATTAAGGACATAAAAAGCCACATATATTGGAACGGATTTGATAACAATTACAGGCAATGGGTTTGGCACGGTGAATCCTATGAGTCAGCTGGTGGCGAGGCGTCTTCATAGTTTGTTAATCAAGATTTAGAGTTCGATGAAAATGACAGCGATAGAGAAGAAGATGTGGCGTACAACAACATTGAAATGACTCGTGATACCTTTGATAATATGCATTCCGATATTCCCAAAAATCCTGATCATTTTGCAAGTCTGTTGGAAGTTGTTATCTGAGATGTTGTCACGCGATAATGTTTTGCCAACTTCTATTTACTATGTTAAAAAGACCCAAACTGCTTTAGGAATGAAGTACGAGAAGATACATGCATGCCCCGAAAATTGTATTNATTTTGCAAGTCTGTTGGAAGAGGCAGAGAAACCTTTGTTTCTAAGATGCACTGCTGAAGTTGTTATCTGAGATGTTGTCACGCGATAATGTTTTGCCAACTTCTATTTACTATGTTAAAAAGACCCAAACTGCTTTAGGAATGAAGTACGAGAAGATACATGCATGCCCCGAAAATTGTATTTTGTTTAAAAAACGGTTTGCAGATCTAATGTTATGTTCTAAATGTGGGTCATCCAGTTGGAAAATTGGAGAAGATAACACAATTACAAAAATCCCATCAAAGGTTTTATGGTATTTTCCACTGGTTCCATGTTTTAGAATAATGTTCTACAGTGTTTCGACCGCTAAGAATTTACTGTGGCATGCAAATGAGAGAAAGACTGTAAGAGGCAAAATGCAGCACCCAGCGGATTCTCCAGCTTGGAAATTGGTAGACCGTTATTGGCCAGACTTCACAGCAAAAGATAGAAACCTTAGACTCAGTATTGCAGCCGATGGAATGAACCCGCACAGTTAACAGAGTAGTGTCTACAGTGTTTGGCCTTTGATCAGAGTCCTGTATAATCTTCTTCCTTGGTTGTGCATGAAGCAAAAATTCATGATGTTGACTCTTCTAATATCTGGACCTAAACAACCTGGCAACCGTATCGATGTATACTTGGAGCCTTTAATTGAAGAATTGAAATTGTTGTGGGAAGAGGGCATTGAAGCTTTTGATGCTTATCGTAGAGAGGAATTCACTTTAGTGGCAGTGCTGCTATGGACGATAAATGATTTTCCCGCTTATGGCAACTTAGCCGGTCATGCAACGAAGGGATAACATGCATGTCCAATTTGCAGTGAGAACACTTTTGCTATTCGTTTGCAAAATGGTAGGAAAATGAGTTTTGTTGGGCATAGAAGATTCCTACCACATAATCATCCATACAGAAAGCAAAAAAAGGTTTTCAATGGGTTTCAAGAATTTGGAGAGCCTCCGATACCATTGACTGGAGAGGAAATTTGGAAAAGCTTAATGCTTGTACTTTTGATGACACAGGTAGAGGTAAAAAATTATGCGGAGATGATGTTAAACACTGTTAGAAAAAGAAGTCAATATTTTTTGACTTACAGTACTGGAAATATCTCCATATACGCCACAACTTGGATATGATGCATATTAAGAAAAATGTTTGCAAACGTATAATAGGTACATTGCTTAATATTCCAGGTAAGACGAACGATGGAATAAATGCGAGGCTGGATTTAGTGGATATGGGCCTGCGGCTTGAATTGGCCTCGTCGATACATGGAGCACGAACTTTTTTGCCTCCTGCATGTTATACGTTATCCAAACAAGAGAAACATATATTTTGTCGATGTTCAGCAGAGCTAAAAGTTCCTAATGGTTAATCATCAAATTTTCATAATATTGTGAGAAATGATTACTTGAAGCTAGTAAGGATGAAGTCCCATGATTATCACACGTTGATGAAGCAACTATTCCCTCTTGCATTACGGCCGGTGCTTCCTACAAATGTGCGAGCTGCAATTGCTAGATTTTATTTTTTCTTTAATTCAATATGTAAGAAATCAATCTGCATCCTTTGATGCCATACATAGTGATCTTGTGAAGACATTGTGCATGCTGGAAAAGTTCTTCCCACCATCTTTTTTCGATGTATTTGTTGATGATGTTGAACAAGACGATGACGACGAAGACACTCCCATGGATCATAACCCATTTGTCGATTGTCTTCCATGTGTGGAGGATGACATTGCTATTAACAGTGACGAAGACTATGAAGAAGTTTATATTCGTGATGATTGTGAAAGGGTGTGGATATGAAAATTATATATAATTTAAACTATATAATTTATATTTACGAGCATTAATCTAAATATTTTTTTTTTCATAAATTTCATAATTGTTGACTACTAAATTTAATATTTAATAAATATCTAAATCTAAATTAAGTCAATGTTGCATAAATGTTTTTTTTTTTGAATTAATTGTTGACTTAATTTCTTT
The DNA here is from genome assembly GCA_003254975.1 of Ochetophila trinervis. Taxonomy (NCBI): domain Eukaryota; kingdom Viridiplantae; phylum Streptophyta; class Magnoliopsida; order Rosales; family Rhamnaceae; genus Ochetophila; species Ochetophila trinervis. The sequence continues at coordinate 63,918 of QANX01007729.1, forward strand.
TTTTTTTTAACTAAAATGAAAAAATTATAATCATACATATTAAATTGCGAAAGAAAAATTATTACCGTATTGGCGATGCTAGAGTCGCCAATACCAGACATATAGCGACGCTAACGTTGCCTTTATCACACTTTTGCCGACGCTAGAGTCGCAACTGCTTATTATACATTTAATATTTCTACCTAAATATAAATTAAGTCAATGTTGCATAAATGTTTTTTTTTTAAGAATTGTTGACTTAATTTCAGATTTTGAACTAAAATTTATAATTATGTACATTAAATCAAATATTAAAAAAAAAACTATATACATTATATAGTTACCAAAGAAGGAGGTGATAGTATAATAATATATCAAAGTATAAAATTACATAAACTATATATTTAATAAGTATCTACTATCTAAATCTAAATTAAGCCAATGTTGCATAAATGTTTTTTTTTTTAAATTAATTGTTGACTTAGTTTCAGTTTTTGAAATAAAATTTATAATTATGTATATTAAATCAAATATAAAAGAAAAACAACTATATAAATTATATAACATATAAATTATAAAATCCATTATATTCCAACTATATAATTTATATTTATGAATTATATATTAAATTTATAATTATTATTATAATTAAAAATTAAAAGCTAGAAATAATTAAAAAAATAACTTAAGCGATGCTAGTGTCGCAAAAAAGAAACTTATAGCGACGCTAGCATCGCAAAAAGGAAAGAAACGGCGACGCAGAGCATTGGTAAAAACCTTTAGCGATGTCTGCATCGCCTATTGTGAATAATTAAGACGGGATAAATTCCCACCAACCCAAATTTCCTCCCACTATTCCCCCTCCCCCCTGCTCTCTCTCAAACCGAGCCCACTGTCTCTATTTTTCATATTTCCTCTCAAACTCTCACAACCGCTGGACTCAAACACGCCGCTACTACCGAACAAAAACTCAGTTACATGTGTAGGAAAAACACATTGCCGCCGCCGGTCTAAAACCCAGATTCATTCTCTTTTCAAGCCGACCAATCCACATACTCGTACACACGGCGCCGGACTATCGGGTCCATTGTCACCCCTGCCAGTCTTTCGGGTTCATTGTTGTTCGCTGCCGCTGGACTCTTGGTGTATTTCTAATGTACACGGCATTTTCAAACAAGGTTCCACCGAACCCGGGTTTGCATGTTTGAAATTTTTGATCAATTTTATTTTAATATTTTTGTTAGAAAATGGATAAATTAAATTATGTTTGACAAATTGTGATTGTGTTTAATATTATTGTTTGTATGTAAATGAAGTTGTCTATAAATGAATGTTGTTAAATACATATTAATATTAAAAATGTATACGGCTTATGATGGTTTGTATGTTTATGATGTAATAGTATGTAATTAAATAATTAAATTATATTATGATAAGTCCTGTGAGTTTTGTTGTCATACATTTATGGATACAAATGCCATACGGTTTGTTGATATGTAGGTGAACATGAAAAATATGGATAAAAGTATTATACGGTTTTATGCATTAATTAATTTTGTTGATATGTAGGTGAACATTATGCCGTCCATAATATATTAAAACATATATATAAATTAGGCGACACATTATAAGCAATAGGCGACATATGTAGACCATTAAAATATAAGCAATAGGTGACGCATTGATACCATTCAAATTAAAATGTAAGCAATAGTATGTGACTTAGGACATTAAAAACTATATAGTAAATAGGCGACGCATTGACACCATTAAAATCAACTTAAGCAATAGTATGTGACTTAGGACATTAAAAACTATATAGTAAATAGGCGACATATGTACACCGTTTAAAGTATATAAGCAATAGGCGACAGATTTAAATTAGGACAGTTTAACATATGAATGCATGCAAAATCATACATTTTTGTGACTGTGTTGTGTGTTACAAATTAATGGATCCGAATGAGGATGATATTGTTCTTCCTCCCAATGAGCCGTTATCCATAGAGGATGAAGCAGCCGGTCCAAGTACTGTTCCAATTCCTAAGCGGAAAGGTCGGGTACCTACAACGTTAAAAGAGTTTAGAAAGGAGGCCGATGAAAAGCAGTTAGAACTACGGTTCAATGAGCATGAAGCTCCACTAAACAAGGAAGCTGTGAGGATGGTCAACTTGGAGGGCTCAATCACTCGTTCATAGTACCGATTTGCATTAAAAGCTGGAACGATGTGTCTCCAGCATTGAAAGATAACCTATGTGAAGCATTAAAGGTAATATTCCATGGCATATATAACCCTAAACTCGAATTACATTGTAGAGTTATTTACTAAATGCTACATTGATGTTGTTATAGGGTTATTCAAAGAAGGATGACTCTCAAAATGACCAAACTCTTAGAAGTTGCACTGGGAAGTGGAGGAGGCTTAAGCACAAGTTGTTTGAGACATATGTGACCCCATACTTGAAAAACCCCGAGCTGTTCAAGTATAGACCTACTAACAAGTATAAATTCATCAAACAAGAGGAATGAGATTTATTTCTCAGCCACAGGCTTAGTGAAGACTTCAAGGTAAAAATAATATCCAAATTGGTATAGAATTTAATTATGTATGCATGTGTCAAACACTTTATAGAACATTAATTCAAATTAAAATATATGATGTCAACATTAATAACAGAAGTTAAGTGCGGATCGAAAGGAAATACGACAATGCAACAAATATCCCCATCGACTGGCTGTAAGGGATATCTGCGATTAGAGGTGGAGTTGGTACGTAATATATATAATCAAGTATACATGCACGTACACATTAAGATTAATATATTTTAATTTAATTATCGAATATAAGAGCTGCAATTCCATATGTTTAATACATGTCTAAATTTGCAGCAAATTGAGAGAGGCACCACTGAACCGATCGAGCATGAAGAGCTATGGATCCACACAAGAACGAAGAAAGATGGACAGGTAAACAATCCGGAGGTTGAGTCAATTGTTGAAAACATTGTGAGTTATATAATTACCAAAATTAGTGGTCATATAATTTATATTAATTATGCATATTTAACCATATTAATATTTATTTAGTTTTCATTTGTTTTTTGTAGCATGCTTCAAAGTAGAATGTCACTCAAGGATTTATTGATGCCTCTCCTCCAAATGATGTGCTTACACAAGCCCTCAGGTCCAAGGAGTATCCTGGTCGGCTTCAAGGAAAGGGACAAGGGTACACGGTCAAGAATTTTTTCGAAACACCATGGCAAAGCACACAAAAGAATAAGGAAGCCAATGTAGATGCAAATATCCAAAGGCAGAATGCGAGGATAGAGAAATTGGAGCAGGTTTTGAATAGTCTGTTCGACGTTGTCTGCAAGAAAGGGGCCGTGGACGATGTATGTAATCTGGCTGCTGCATGTGGCCTTGACATACCACCGCAGTCACCCGCACATGGATCATGTCTGCAGTAGATATTTTGAGCAATGCTCGGCATGATGATGTCACTGATTTGGGCACTCAGCTTATTCCTCCTCCATCAGTTGTTCCACTTAGTGATCCTACATCTGTACAGCACAAGGTAGGTGTACCATTATTAAATTCTTACAATATATCCTTAATATTGATTGTTATAACCCACTAACGTTTTCCAACATGACATTGAAATGCAGGACATTGTATGTGAGCTTACAGAAGGGACACGAGATAACGTTGTGGCAACCGGGACTTTGACAACCGATAGTTCAGTTTGTCATGGTATAGAGTTAGGTCTGGACAACGTTAGAGTATCACTGAACGAAGCGATTGATCTTACTGCATTGTTACCTATACCCTCTTTCGGCGTGTTATATGTTAAAGATGCAGAAGGATCATTTGTGGCGTGGCCCAGTCATCTTGTTATTCTGCCATCCAATGTGGTATATAACATTATATATTCAAAACTGACTTTTTATGTTCACATATATATGTTAGCTAATTTGTGATACTAAGATGTTTTTTTTATTTTGGTTTTAGGATTATGGAAAAAGGAGAACATCAAAGGGCAAACAAGTGGTTGCTGCAAGATCGAGTGGCTCACATAGGTCACAAAGGCCTACATCAGTAAAGGCCGAGTCGGCAGATGTTGCTGCAGATGATGAATTTGACGCTGCTCGTTCATGCAATCTTAGCCCTGCACTTATAGCGTTGTTAAGGTGGCTCAACCCTTTTGACATGTATCACATATGGATGGCCTCCTTGGCACCGCTAGTTGTGGGCCATCAAGTGTTCATATCAATATCGAAGAAAGATATCCAAGATTTTTGCTACATGCTGGAGTTGCAACAATCTTGCATTTTGTTCTACATAAGGTACGTAATTCCAACTTTCTTGCATTAATTGCAAAATATTTTATTGCATACAACTAATTATGTAAATGATAATTCATTGCTTAGGCATTTACATTCCTGACTAATGGGTGAACAACTAAGGAAATATTGTTTTATGCTCCCTGATGATCTAGCCAATGTAGAAAGGAGAAATCTCGATGAGCTAGAACTTAAAATTTTGATGCAATGGAAAGATGCAGATAGAGGTCAACTATGGTTTTTTCCGTACTGGTCAAGGTAATATAAGTTGTCTAATACTACAATGGATTATTTGAGTTTTATTAAAATATTTGTAATTAATCCCTTTTGTAGAGACCATTGGATGCTGGGTGTTGTTGATCCATACTTAGCAGTCGCATGGTTTCATGATGCACTTCCGAAGAACAAGCGTCAAAGAATGGCCAACTTTAAGGGTTTGTTGGATAGGTAAGTCTGCATAATTAACTATATATGTGGATGATTATTAATAAAATTTAATAATTACTTGCTGATTTTATTTCTAGTGATATATATAATGTATGCATAATGTATATATATATAGGGCATACTTGTCTTGGAACTGTACATCCAATGGCCGAAAAAAAGTTCAGTATGAAAAACTTATATAGCCTAAAACAAAGGTACATAAATAAATAAGATTTTTACACATAAATATTTATTCATAATTGTAAATACATATTAATATTGTATGTGGAACAAAAAATTACTTAGCTATTTAATATAATGATTAACTTGTTTTTTTGTATCACTTTTGTATAGACGATAAAACAACCAGAAAATACTGAATGCGGATATTATGTGATGATGATCATGCGGGACATCATAGTAAATAATGTTGCTCGAGGAAATTTAGCAGACATGGTAATAATTAATACATTTTTATACTCAAGAAGAATTAATATTATTAGTTAATACTTATTTTAACTCCTTGTTAATTTGGTATGTATGTGCAGTTCCAAGATAGTGCTTGGACCCAACAATATGTCGATCATTTTAGAGCAAAATGGACAGCTGTCGTGCTCCCATTCATATCATAGTAAGATATAATTTATATTTTCGCTTATATATACATACTTTTAGATGACAAAAACAATGGCACATTTAATTATTGTACTTATGGAAATATTTAACTGTTTGGCTTTTCTGTTGTTTGCAGTATTTGTACATATGTAATTTTGTTGTTTGCATTAATTATTTGAAAATATTTGTTTCTTCTTATATCATTTGTTATATTATTTCCCTAGTTGTAAGCTAAACATTGAATGCGGCAATATTGTCCATTAGTTTCTTATCTTCTAAATTAGAGAGAATTGTAGAGAGTCAAATAAAGGAACTAACCTTATTAAAAGCTTTAAAAAAAAGTCAGTCAATTGGATGGTGAATATGTTATCAATTTCAAGAATTTTTGCTGTAAATTTATTGGATTGGTGTGATTCATGCGGACAAAGTTTGAATTGCTAGAAACCCTCTGTTGTTTATCACTCTTTCAATTTTACTTTATTTTTTGGTTCAATTATCACTCTTTCAATTATTTTTGTATATTAGTCACTTTTGGGAAGCTGCGGATTCATGAATTAATGTATAAAATAATAAAGCACAACTAGAAATAACAATGAAGGTTTGAAATGATCTCATAAGATAATTTTGTCTAACATAGTATGTAACATGCATATATGTAGTTCATTTCAGAATGATGTATATAATTTGAGTCATTCATCATTCTATTATAGAAAATTAAATTTAAATTTGTTTAATTTTAATTATTTATATTTATACATTTAAATTTCTTTTATAAAATATTCAAATGAGATTTAAAAAATCTTTTAATTTGTCAATACAAATAAATTTGAATTATCCAGCGACGTTTTAAATAGGAATTTGCTGCACTTTTACAAAAATGGTCTAAATAATTAGTGATAAATTTCGTCGCCAAAAAATGGTATCAGCGACGATTAAATTTTGCGATAAATGGTCAATTGATGTCCACATTAAAAAAAATAAATAAATACTGCAACGCGGGCGTCGCTATTTGGGTGGAAAATTAGCAACGTAAGCATGAAGAAAAGGCAATGCTAGCGGCGCCATTACGGTGCACAACTGCAACGCTAGCGTCGCCATTTTTGTTCACAACTGCGCCGCTAATGTCACCATTATGGTGCACAACTGCGACGCCCTTACCATTGTTTTGGTGGAGAAAATGCGACGCTCGCGTTGCCTGTGTATTTCATTAACAGCGACGCTCTGTGTTGCCAAAAATATTCTTATTTAGCGATGCATATTGTCCGTCGCAAATATTTTTCACTTTCTGCAACACCCCTTTCCGCGACACAAGAATATACGTCGCCATTTACAACTAGCAATGCTATTTTTGCGTCGCCGTTTAGGGTTTGGTTATTTTCATCTTTTGTAGGTTTGTGTATTAGAGAAAATCTGAGAGTTAGGCGATTAGGATTTTGTGTGTTATTCGTTTTTTTCTTTATCCTCTATGTGATTCTTTGTGTTCATTCGCTTCGTGAGAATCTTCTGATATGCTTTGTGTGTTTGTAAGAGAGAAAATGGTGTATTTTGGGTTTAGGGTTTGTTAGAGAGTTCTAATCGTTAAAACTTGTCTCTAGGCTTGTATTCATCTCCATTAATACGATATAGCATAAGTTCTGAAACCAGAGCATCAAGGATGCAGGCAATTTTGCCAAACCTCGTTAAACTGTGCATTTTTCTTTATCTTTTTGCCAATTTTATCAATCCAAATTTCTCAACAAATGTTATATTGAACGACAGTGATCATCACTTGGTGGAAAACAGTTTATTGCAGTCGTCAGATGCATACACTCTCACGTCATTTACTAATGAAAAACACACACACATATATATATTTAGCTTTAGATCTTGGCAACCTCATAATTTTAAAATACGGTATTCCTTTATTAATCTTTGGAAATTAACATTTAAAATTTAATCAGTAATTAAATATGAATTATTGACATAAAAAAATTTATTTGAAAAAAGTAAACAATATCAAAACCCAATGAACTATATGTGTATTTTTTTAATCTCAATTTTTGAAATGATTTAAAAACTTATAAAGAAAATACAGATTTTAAAACTATTAAGTCCACTTGATCTAAATCTAATTGTATATAATATTATATTTTTATTGGACAACATTAGGCATTTCGCTTTCTGAATGAATTTCTAATTCTTGGATATATTTTTTTGTGATTTAACCTGTAAGAGAAATAAAATGAAAAAGAGCTACTCCGCACTAATGTGGTACCGATCTAATAATACTACACCATTGAAATAATAATAATAATAATCATAATAATAATAATTAATTAATTAATTAATTATTATTATTATTATTATTATTATTATTATTATTATTATTTGTCTTTGACTTAAGGGTGTAAAAGGCTGACTTGAAGTTACTGTATATGGGTCATATGAAGTTACTAAGGTTGACTGGTAATTTGACCTTGTTGGGTCTATTGTTGTAAACAGGTTAGAACTGGAAATTGGTTTAGGTGATTCTAATTTGACTAACTGTTATTTTGATTGACTAGGGTTGATGACCCCAACTTTGGTTGACTAGGGGTTGATGACCCTGGTTTATTGGTTGATTTCTTTCTTTCTGCCATGATCATTTCCCTGTAGAAACTCTCGGGTTAAGAAATCAGGAATACTGTTTCTATCTCCTTGAATATATTCAATATCAAAATCAAAAATACTTAATATGGATTGCCATTTGGCAAAACTTTGTTTTGAAGCAATGTTTTTAACATCTTTTTCTAAAACATATTTAACTGACTTGCAATCAATTCTTAATAAAAATTTCCGATTTAATAAATCATCTTGAAATTTTGAAATGCATAAAACAATTGCTAAAATTTTTTTTAATAGTACTATAATTATTTTGGGAAGAAGTCCAAGTTCCAGAATGAAACCGGACCATTTGTTCAGGTGACTCTTGAGTGAGTTTTTGAAGAAGTATTCCTCCGAAACCAATTTCAGAGGCATCAATTTGAACTATTTTGAATGAGTTGTTTGAGGATATTCCTAAGCAGGGTAATGATTTAACATATTTTTTAATTTCTTGAACTATGGAGGTATGTTTTTCTGTCCAGGGTTCTAGATTATTTTTTAACCTATTAAATAAAGGTTTACATTTGGCTCTAAGATTTTCATAGAACTCTGCTACGTAATTAAGAGATCCTAGAAATCTTTGCAATTGGGTTTTATCTAAAATTTGATATGGGAATTTATCTGCAAATTGAATTGCTTTATCTATAGGTGTGATTTTACCTTGATAAATATTGAATCCTAAAAATCATATTTTTGTTTGAAAAAGTTTTATTTTAGATGCTGAGACAAGAAAGCCATTTTCTTTAATTATCTTAGCAAATTTGTTAAAATGTTTCCAATGTTATTTTATTGACTGAGAAAAGACAAGAACATCATCAATATAAACTAATGTAAATTGACTGTACGCATTAAATATTTCATTCATTATTTTTTGAAATTCACTTGGTGTATTTTTTAATCCAAAAGGCATTACATTCCATTCGTAATGACCAAATGGTGTTACAAAAGTTGTTTTATATCTATCCTGATTACTAATTTGTATTTGCCAAAATCCTGATTTCATGTCAAATTTTGAAAATATTGTAGCCTGAGCTATTCTTTTAATTAAATCTCTTTTATTAGGGATTGGGTATCTAATCCATTCTAGGACTTCGTTGAGTGGTTTGTAATTGATTACTAATCTTGGAACTCCTCGTTCTAATTCAGCTTGTTTTTTAACATAAAATGCTGAACATGACTAAGGTGATTTACTATTTCTAATGATTCTTTTACTGAGTAATTCAGAGATTTCCTTTTTACAAAAATTTAATGTTTCTTCATTCATTTGAATGGATCTAGCTTTGGTTGGAATTTTCTTTTCATTAAAGTTTTTAATATAGGGTAGATTTACTATATGTCTTTTCCTTTGCCAAAAGGCATTTAGTAAATCTGAGCATACTTCTTTTACTAGTTTTTCTTCAAATTGTTTAATTTGTTGCTGTAAATTTTTGTTTGTTAGTTTCTCTTCTATCTTTGCATAAATAATTTCTTGTTGTAAATAGTTTAAATGATTAACTTTTGAGGTTATTAAATATAGATTTTTTGAGATTGAATTTTCTTTTAGAATATTAATTTCATTCATTTTTGTTTTAATGATAAATTCAAATACTACTTTCTCTCCCATTGGTTGACTAATTATACTGTCATTTTCTATGGCAAATGGATATAATAAGGTAATAAATGGCATTCCAAGAATTACTTTGTATGTCATGTTTTTTATTAAAACAAAAGATGTTTTGAAACATATATTGTTCTCATTTGTATTTTCAATTCTAGTTTTCACAGTTTTGAATTTATGTAATTAAACTAGTTAAAATCTTGTAATCTTTACTTTCAGTCAATAAAATTCAATTTTTTAGTCAATTTTAGTGAAGTATATAGGCTGGAATACTCTTGGTTTCGTGCTACTGGCACAAAGGAGACCACCAAATCGTGCACCGAGTGTTTACAACGCCACTTACTTAACTCAAATATATTTTCACATATTTTATTATATTTTCAAAGTATTTAAATTGGTATCAGAGCCATAAGTGTTTTTTATCTATGTAAGTTATTCATATTTAATTCTCTCATTCTTAATTATTCATCTTCCTAACCTTGTTTGTGTTTGTTTTGATGTCCTCTTCTTCAAACAATAAGACCTTCGTCCATACAGTAAGTCCAGGGAGGGCCATGAGCGGAAGGGCATGAGAGAATTAGGGGTGGATGGAGTAGTATAATCAAAGGTTAGTAGGTTTATAATTTTAGAATTGTTAGAATAACAATATGAGTAAATTATTTAGATCTAATTCCTTTAACTCTAGAACTAGTAAAGCTAGTACTTCTTCAAATATGTTTAATGAAATACCAGAAGTAGTAAATGAAGAACATTATAGTTACAATGAGGATAAAGACAAAGACTTAGATTTTCATAGATGGACAATACCCCCAGTTAATCATAATGAATTTTATCATAAACAAACATGGTCATTAGCAACATTCAAAAAAGAGTCACATGTTAAGACAGTAGAAAAAACATATGCTATCAGTAAAGAACATGAAACATGTCAATTATTTGATAAAGATATGATTAAAAAATACAGAAAAGATGGATATAATTTCTTACATATAGGATTAGTTCAAATAGGAGTTAAACCATTAATAAAAATAGGTCTAAATGCATCCATGCTATTATGTCTAAGAGACGCCTCATTTTTACAATACAATGATAGTATTTTAGGGATAGTTGAAACTAGTTTATGTAATGGACCAGTTCATTTTAACTATGATGCGAATACTAGCGGAATGGATCGTTCTACAATGGTTCAATGGTTTACGAAGTTGACCTCAACCCACAATCCAACGAGAGATTGGAACCTTGGTATGGAAGCTTGACCCGTTGTCTATAAGAAAGACAAGAACCTTGCTATAAACGCCACAATCAAAGCTTCGTTCTTTGATTGATAAGTTGGAAATTTGTTCTTTAGACAAACCAAAAAAGAGAGAAGAATAATTCTTTGATTGTGGTGTTTATAGCAAGGTTCTTGTCTTTCTTATAGACAATGGGTCAAGCTTCCATACCAAGGTTCCAATCTCTCGTTGGATTATGGATTGAGGTCAACTTCGTTAACCATTGAACCATTGTAGAACGATCCATTCCGCTAGGATTCGCATTAAACTGTTACCTAGATTTTACAGTTAGTTTGACAAACCCACATATTCTTAAAATATTAACTCTAAATATATAAACCAATGGTTATGAAGTCATGGAAGGAAGACAACCCTTAGCCTTAATATATAGAATAAATTACAAAGTATCAAGAACAAATATGAATTTTAAAGCAAAGAAAAATACTAGTAAAGGCTAAACATTATTAATCCAAAGTAACTTTAAAAATACAAAAATCACTATACCAAAACCAATAAATTGGACAGACATAATACTTCCATCAGAATGGACTTTAGTAAATGAACAACCAATTAGGCCAGCACAAAATACTCTAGGAATTGATGATCACATACAACAATACTTAGACAGAACTGTAAAAATAACATTTGAATCATCTAGACAATCTGCATCAACATCTAGAATATCTTTTAGCCATACCCCCAGGATAGAATCAATAGCAACTGAAAGTACAACAAAAAGAGACCAAGAATTAGAAAAAGAATTACAAAAATTAAAAATTAGAGAGTTAGAAGAAGAAATTAAAAAATTAAAATTAAAATCAGTTCAAACAACAGCACAAGTAACTTAGCCAGTCTATAGAAATGAAGGTAATTCATCACCTGCAGAATTTGATTTTATAGACCCAAGATTAAATACAATTAATAAAGAATTTAAACCTAGTTGGAAAAAATTAGATACGGAAATGATGTCATCGCCTAACAAAGAAAAATTATTAAGATATAGACAAAAGTATGAAAAAAATGAAAAAGATAGAATCTGGAAAAGCTGGAAGCAGTTAATAATTCAGTTACAAACCAATATACCATTTTTTGAATTCTTAGAAAATCATTATGAAAAATCTTTAGTTACATTAACAAAAGAAAAATGGATTAAATCAGATAAAACAACAATTATTTCTGCTACACCTCCACCAGAAGAAATAATCATAACACATCAAAATACACCAATAATAGCATCACCATTTAAAGTTCATAATGAAAAACAAGAACAGTCAAAAGAAATTAAAAAAATAATTGAACAAAATAACTATACTAATCAAAGTTTAATTACAATAGGAAAGCAATTAGAAAAGTTAGAAGTAAAAGAAACCCAACACATTCAGAAACCAACTAAAACAAACCAACCACCTTTAATAAAATTCTCTGAATTAAAAAACAAACCTTCACTAAAATAAAACAGATAGATGAACTCATTCAACAAACAAAACAAGAATCTACATCTTCATTATCAGTAATACATGATAACCCTGATACCACTAGTGAGTCTGAGTCTGAAAAATCACAACAAAACTTAGAAAGAAATAAAAAGAGATATGTAAGACCAACCAAAGATTGGGCACCTAAACAATTACCTTTAGATATTCAGTATCTCTATATGAATGGAATATTGATGATTTATCAGAACAAGAAATACTTAATAAGTTAAATCATATGTCAATGACTACTAACTGTTATTTAAAGAATTATGATTTAAAACAAAATGAAATAGTAGAACTCTTAGTTACAGGATTCACTGGAGTTTTACACTCTTGGTGGGAAAAACACCTCACTGAAGAATCAAAAAACTCAATAATTTATGTTGTTAAAAAAGATGAAGATGGTATGCCTATATATGATGAAACAATAGGTCTAGGAGTACTAGATGGAGTCAATACATTATTATATACAATTATTAAACATTTCATAGGAACACCTATGGATGTATCCACTAGATTACATGACCAGTTAACAAATTTGAAATGCCTAACTCTAAGTGACTTTGATTGGTATGCAACTATATTTACAAGAAAAGTAATGATGAGAGAAGATAGTAACCAACCATTTTGGAAAGAAAAATTCATTAACGGATTACCTAGTTTAATTTCTCATAAAATTAGAGACATACTTAGTAATGAACAGGGATATATTAATTATAGTTCCTTAACCTATGGAGATATAATTTCATTAATTAAAAAAGAAGGATTCAAAATGTGTATTGATATGAAAATGACCAAACAACTGCACAAAGAAAAAAGTAAAGCAAGATATGAATTAGGTTCGTTCTGTACACAATATGGAATAGATGATTTACCCCTATCCAAAAGACATAATAGAACTAGTAAAAAGGAAAAATTTGAAAATTCTTTTCGATATTACAAATACAAAAATAAAAATGCTAGGAATTTCTATAAGGATAAACGTCCTAAAAAATTCTACAAAAATAATGAAAAACCAAAATATTCAAAAGATAAAGTAAAATGTTATAAGTGTAATAAATATGGTAACTATGCCAATAAATGTACTATTAAATCTATAATTAATCATTTGAAAATAGAAGACAAAGAAAAACAAAAATTAATCAATGCTTTAGAACTATAGAACATGGATAGTGAATTAGAATCAGAAATAGTTATTACATCCAGCGATAATGAATCAGAATCAAGTCAATCTTCTGATAATGGTATTAACATAGGCTACCAAGATACTTGTTGTCTAAGTAAAACTATTAACGTACTAGATAAAGAAAAAGATGAAGATCTCATCTTAGAATTATTAAGGAAAATAGATAACCCTGAAGAAAGAATAAAATATTTAAAAAGGTACAAAGAAATGATGATTAAAAATCAAGATAATACTATGAAAATACAACCAAAAATTGGATTAACAGAAACACTAGATAGATTTAAAAATAAACATAAAGAATTAACAGTAAAAGACTTATATCAAGAAATTAAAATATTAAAAACAGAAATTATAGAATTAAAAATTCAAACCACAACTCTAGAACAACAGGTCACAACCTTAATTGATAACAAAATAAATCTAGAAGATAATGACGAAGAAGAAACCGATAGCCACAATAATTGTATGGCAATAATACAACATATGAAATACAGGAAATGACATATTAAAATAAAGATAATAATAAAAGACTTCCAATTCACTACATATGCTTTAGTAGATTCAGGAGCATATTTAAATTGCATACAAGAAGGAATATACCATCTAAATACTTTGAAAAATCAAAAGAAAGACTAGCATCAGCAAATGGTAGTAAAATGCAATTGAAATATGAAATCAATAATGCACACGTATGTCTGAACAATATATGTTTCAAAACATCTTTTGTTTTAATAAAAAACATGACAGACAAAGTAATTCTAGGAATGCCATTTATTACCTTATTATATCCATTTGCCATAGAAAATGACAGTATAATTAGTCAACCAATGGGAGAGAAAGTAGTATTTGAATTTATCACTAAAACAAAAATGGATGAAATTAATATTCTAAAAGAAAATTCAATCTCAAAAAATCTATATTTAATAAACTCAAAAGTTATTCATTTAAACAATTTACAACAAGAAATTAAGTATGCAAAGATAGAAGAGCAACTAACAAATAAAAATTTACAACAACAAATTAAACAATTTGAAGAAAAACTAGTAAAAGAAGTATGCTCAGATTTACCAAATGCCTTTTGGCATAGGAAAAGACATATAGTAAATCTACCCTATATTAAAAACTTTGATGAAAGAAAATTCCAACCAAAGCTAGACCAATTCAAATGAATGAAGAAACATTAAATTTTTGTAAAAAGGAAATCTCTGAATTACTTAGTAAAGGAATCATTAGAAATAGTAAATTACTTTGGTCATGTTCAGCCTTTTATGTTCGAAAACAAGCTGAATTAGAACGAGGGGTTCCAAGATTAGTAATTAATTACAAACCACTCAACGCAGTCCTAGAATGGATTAGATACCCAATCCCTAATAAAAGAGATTTAATTAAAAGAATAGCTCAGGCTAAAATATTTTCAAAATTTGACATAAAATCAGGATTTTGGCAAATACAAATTAGTAATCAGGATAGATATAAAACAGCTTTTGTAACACCATTTGGTCATTACGAATGGAATGTAATGCCTTTTGGATTAAAAAATAAACCTAGTGAATTTCAAAAAATAATGAATGAAATATTTAACTCGTACAGTCAATTTACATTAGTTTATATTGATGATGTTCTTGTCTTTTCTCAGTCAATAGAATAACACTGGAAACATTTTAACAAATTTGCTAAGATAATTAAAGAAAATGGCTTAGTTGTCTCAGCATCTAAAATAAAACTTTTTCAAACAAAAATAAGATTTTTAGGATTCAATATTTATCAAGGTTAAATCACACCTATAGATAGAGCAATTCAATTTGCAGATAAATTCCCATATCAAATTTTAGATAAAACCCAATTGCAAAGATTTCTAGGATCTCTTAATTACGTAGCAAAGTTCTATGAAAATCTTAGAGCCAAATGTAAACCTTTATTTAATAGATTAAAAAATAATCCAGAACCCTGGACAGAAAAACATACCTCCATAGTTCAAGAAATTAAAAAATATGTTAAATCATTACCTTGCTTAGGAATATCCTTAGACAACTCATTCAAAATAGTTCAAACTGATGCCTCTGAAATTGGTTTCGGAGGAATACTTCTTCAAAAACTCACTCAAGAGTCACCTGAACAAATGGTCCGGTTTCATTCTGGAACTTGGACTTCTTCCCAAAATAATTATAGTACTATTACAAAAAATTTAGCAATTGTTTTATGCATTTCAAAATTTCAAGACGATTTATTAAATCGGAAATTTTTATTAAGAATTGATTGCAAGTCAGCTAAATATGTTTTAGAAAAAGACGTTAAATCATTGCTTCAAAACAAATTTTTGCCAGATGGCAATCCATATTAAATATTTTTGATTTTGATATTGAATATATTCAAGGAGATAGAAACAATATTTCTGATTTCTTAACCCGAGAGTTTCTACAGGGAAAGGATCATGGCAGAAAGAAAGAAATCAACCAATAAACCAGGGTCATCAACCCCTAGTCAACCAAAGTTGGGGTCATCAACCCCTAGTCAATCAAAACAACAGTTGGTCAAATTAGAATCACCTAAACCAATTTCCAGTTTTAACATGTTTACAACAATAGACCCAACAAGGCCAAATTACCAGTCAATCTTAGTAACTTCATATGACCCATATGTAGTAACTCCAAGTTAGCCTTTTACACCCTTAAGTCAAAGACAACCCCAGTCACCTTATCATCCATTATCGAGTTATTCTTTGTTTTATATTAAAGCAGTCCATGAAAAAATAAAAAATCCAAATCAATTAGCCAAAGCATTTTTTCCACCTAATTTCCATTATGTATCAGGTCATCCAAGTATAACTTTAAGATTTTACACATATATTTTAATAAAAACCAAGTCAGTCCAGATCAGCCAAATCTATGGTCAAGATAAAAAATTATTATACCATAAGTTAACCATTCATAAAATTTTAAATTTACATGAATGGGATACTTCTCCAGCCACATTCAAAACAATAGAGGAGTTACCATTTACTTATTATGATTATATTGATACCTGGGAAAATGTTTTCCTTTAACAGAATGAGTTATTCAGTCACTCGTGGTTTATCAATTGGGACCACAAATTCAGAAGGAACTTTCCAAGCTGGTTCTTCCAATGGTTGTCTGATCACGGTTTGGAACATCCTCACTTCCCAATAAAGCTTCAAGAGACTTATAAATATTTTCTCAATAAATACCAGTCTTCCAAACAAGAAGAAAAATTCATGGTAACATTGGTATTCATGTCCAAAAATAAAATCCCTTGGATATTCAAATGGTTCTATGCCAATGAAGATGATCTAGTATGGAGATCTAATTCAGTAAAATGGTGGGATAAATTCAACATATATAGAATATCCAGTCAAGTTCTACTCGAATTCCCCTCCGAGCCAGCTAAGAAAGAGACTATTCAGTCACCATCATCATCTCAGTCAAAGACCAAGAAAGAACTACTTCAGATGGCAGAACAATTACTTCAGCAAGCTTCCCAGTTAAAAGAATCAGATGAAGAATTTGAAGCTTCATCTCCATAACCAATCAAAGAAAAGAAAAGAAAAAAATCAATTGGGCCAATTATAAAGACAGTTAGGATCCATATGACTTCGGTCTGTTTGATCTTGGTGATGATTAGGCCTCCATCAGTCAAGTGACCAAAAGTAAAAGCAGATTCCCTGACAGAAAAAGTAAAAGCAAATTCACCCAAAGTAAAAGTAGATTCCTCGACAGAGTAAAAGTAAAAGTATATTTAACCAAAGTAAAAGCAGATTCCCCGACAAGGGTAAAAACACAGGCATCATTATCCACCGAAAAAAAACGCGTGAAGCTACAGTTAGGAAACTCGCCTATATAAACGCTCAGTCAGAAGAGCTAAGCATCGAAAAATTTTCCTGAAGAGTTTAGGAGAGTTTTGAGAGAGAGTAATTTGTATTTTCAGTTCTAGTTTTCACAGTTTTGAATTTATGTAAGTAAACTAGTTAAAATCTTGTAATCTTTACTTTCAGTCAACAAAATTCAATTTTTTAGTCAATTTTAGTGAAGTTTATAGGCTGGAATACTTTTGGTTGCGTGCTACTGACACAAAGGAGACCACCAAATCTTGCACCGTAATTAACTCAAATATATTTTCACATATTTTATTATATTTTCAATTATTATTA